>JABTTQ020002808.1:0-252886 GCA_016081115.2 Rehmannia glutinosa
GTATTGCTTTCGAGTGAGTAAAGTGTCGGTCAATCGGCTTCGAATGGTAGTCTGGAATTGATGTGACGATGGTAATCCAACGATGGAAAGGCGACTCAAAGAAGTTGCTCTGGGGAAGTTAAGGAAATGATCAAGTTGAGACAGGCGAAAGAGATCAGTTGCACGGAAGTCAGAAAATTACTTAAACAAGTAATACTCCACATCTTTTGCCTTTTCTTAAAGTGCTCGGTCCCGAGGAAGCGTGAAAAGGAATAAACGTGGGAAATGACCTTTTTGTGTCGGAACCTACGAAAGGCGAAGGTTCATTCAATACGAGGAAATGTCAATTCCAAGAACAACAAGACATGCCAACGACCACAAGTGTCTTTTGAAAATTAACCCATCTCTTCAGCGGGAAAATTTTCAAAGAACATTTAAAGGCTAAGGAATCACTTTGAGAAGAGAACTTTTATTACGAGAAAAACCATTACAAGCAATAAAGCAATATTCCGCAACCTGAAGAAACATTTGAAGAATCAAGGGTCTACATTCCACGGAGGATTGTAGAAAGGTTCAAGTCGAATCAGTTTCAAGTTTTTGGAGGGCAAGTGATCAAATCCAAGAAGGAGCAAGTGGGTCGTAGTAGCAAAGAGGCGTTTGCCTCTGTGAAGAAGAGTAGTCGTCACGAGAAGCCTTGTGTGTGACCAAGGCATCTCGGGGAGTCCCAAAGGATCAAGTCAATTTGTGTGATCAAGACTTGCATCTGGTGATAACCACTTTGTACATTGATCAATACTTAGTGGATTCCTCCGGGAGTTGGAGAAAAGAGGAGTAGAAGAATTACCCATCTTGAACCTCATAAAAATTTATCGTGTCATTTACATTTCAGCACATTAATTCGCATATTATTTTGATATCTGTTGATAAATTTCTGTCCATCGAAATAATTAACAAAGTGCTATAATCAAGTATTAAAACAAACTTAAACCAAAATTCAAGGGTGTTAAGTCTTTACATTTGAAAAACTATACCCACGAGTCGAGTTAAGTTTTAATCAAAAGCGGTGAGTTATTCTAATGACTCGATCAGTGTTGAGTGGCTAACTCTGGCGATTAACTAACTTAGTTGTCCATCAAAGACTTAGGTGAAGTATTAACTCACGAGCGTCTTAAAAGGACTAAATCGAAAAGTTGGTAAGGTTTATTCAAACCCCCTTCTAAACCTTACACTCACCCCTTGGGACCTACGGGGATGCTTCTATATCGAGCACAAACTCAAGTTGCTCACGATCAATCGTCGTCTTCTTCTTCTTCTTATGGTACTTCATTTCAAGGAATGTTGCGGTGTACATGGAAAAGCGGGCAACCACGCCATGTTTTCGTGGATGATAAAGGGAGATATATATAGCCAACTTGTCAAAGGTTGAGTCTTTAGGCTGTAAATGATTGGATTATGTTTACACTTTTCATTCGAGCAGCAATGGAAAGAAAGAATGTGATATCCATGAGCTCGAGTTAGAAAGTGTTGCCAAGATGTTTGTGTCTACTTGGATTAAATTTTCTTCTAATAATTCGGAAGTTAAGGAGACTCGATTTATTCTATCTTACAGGGGAGATAGAAACCTCCAAACACGCCCTTACGAAAAATAAGAAACTCACAAGGAAAATGGTGGATATTTTCAAGTCAACTCACTTGTATAAGCAGAGATCAAGTGCAATTTTCCAAGACAATCGTAACATTTGTGTCGACTCAGGTGAGGGCTATGGAGAAAATAACTATTGTTGTGAAAGAATACTGCAACAATCGGAAGGAGGATGAATTTGGAGGATGGGGATTGAAGTTTCTCAAAAGACCATCTGGAAATAATGAGGAATTAATGTTCGACTAGCATGGACGTTATATATAATTCCAGCGGGTTTTCATGGTGGACCAAGAACCGGAGCGGGCGACCCTTCTACCCTTGCGAGAGGTGGATCTACGGTGGCGTTGTATTTGTGGGGGGCTAGGATATTGGTTGTCCGCTAACGATTACGAAGTCGGCCTGATTATTCGTCTGGCGGATGATTTAGGGAATACAACTCCTTTGGTTGATTTCTTTATGCGGGTTCAAAACAAAATGTCGATGATGAAGGCGGTGAATTTTCACAAGGGTTTGTATTATATCCATTCCCAATCAACTCTCATCAAATTCTGAGTCTTTTGCTATTGTTCTTTGCAATTATTCATTCACATAGTCTGATTTCTTGATCCAAAGTGTACGGGAGTTGAATTGGTTATAGGATAAAATATAAGGAAGGTTTACGTATGTGAAGAAAATGGCAGGATATAATGTTTGGCAAAGTCGAGGCATGTATTTAATACGATCTCCGCAAGGCAACGCCCGTATACAAGTGCTAGCAGTTACGGCTCGCCTCTAAGATATAACGACTTACTATTCGATTTGGTAGACTTGCAAAACCCGAATACAACGATGAAGTGTTTTTCGACTTTCAAGCAACAAAGGAAGTAATGGGCAATATGCAAAATGCAATGCTCGATTTTATGTTATCCGATTGATTTCGTATCTTTTTTGGTCACCGGGGATCAACTATTATAGGCCTTAGACGCCCGTATGGAAAGAATATGTCTTTTGGCTTGAAAAAGACACCTTTTCGAGCAGGCACTGCGCAGTGTGAGCACGACCAGGCCACGGCCGTGCTCCTACCCGTGCGTGCATGCGCAACACTGCTGCCGGCACCAGCGCAAAGATGCCCGGACGCTGCGGGCTTTGTCCATGCGTGTGGCGCAGATTCTCGGCGGTAGCACGACCCGACCGCACGGGCGTGCTCTGCCGTCTTGGGTAAATATTTCCCAGTTGAACTCTTTTTTAATTAATTACGAAAATTAATTAAATCTATTTAATTAATTACAAAAACTAATTAATTTTTTTTTAAATGTTTTTGATCCAAAAGAATTAGGGCCTTGAAGCCCAAGCCCAAGCCCAAGGCCCCGGCCCCGGTCTTGGCCGGACCCGGCCGGCGGGCGGGCGCGGCGTGCCGCGCGCGCGTGTCTTTGAACCAAACCCATAAGCATGTAGGTCCTCTCCTTTTAAAACTTGGGTGCCCCAAGGGCCCAAACCCATTTGTCCGACTTGGGATAAATAAAGTGTGCAAATTTTTCATCCTTTTCCTATGTGGGATGGAGCATCTCTCCTCCCCCCACATTTTCCATTTTCTATACCATTTATTTGTATTAAGTGGCTAACTTCTATCATTAATTTCTCATTCATCCAGGAATCGGTTTGAGAAATTCAAATGCTTATTCTCATCTACTCTCTTAGTAGAATTTTTACAAATAATTTAATTTCATTTTTCACAAATGGAAACCACTTACTTAATTGGTAAAATTCGGGTCAACACCTAATTTCTCAAAGACCAATTGCAACATTGGCATATTGGGATTTTAGTTTGTATAAATACATGACTAACGACATGATTGGATGTTATGATGTCGATTCTTGCATCATGGTAATATATAGTTTCAGGAGTTGCGAATTAAAAAAGTATGTTCATAAATATAAGCATATTCATAGATACAAACAACCAATATTATAGACACACACAAGTAACTTGCGGATAAATATACAAAACAATGGGGATGAAGAATTGAATTTTACGCATTCGCAACTATGTTCACAATTGTAAACATATTCATAGGCACAAATAAGCAAGATTATAGACACACACAATCAACTTCCAGGTAAACATACAAAAAAATTGAAATGATGAATCAAATAATTGTTTTAGAAAAATGCGAATCAAATTTTAATTGGATTGGTAAAAATGTACAATATAAACAATGAAAAAGGCGAAAAAAAATAGTTACCTTGTTGTTCATTAGTGTTGAAGCATTCTTCATATGTGTCATCCATTTTTTTCTTGCTCGAACTCCCAAAATGTCGACTTGTGTCTTTGTGGGAGAAGATTTTTATTGAAACGATTTCGGTGGAGAAGGTGATTATGGTTGGGACGATTTTCAATACTTGATTTGGTGTATTGTGATTGCAAAGTTGTTGGTAACTCATCCTATTTTAATGGGATTTACTAGATTTAGCCAACGCACCTATTTTTATGTGGATTGATTTGCCCCCACTTTGACTTTATCACATAATTTATCAACATTAATAAGATTTAATCACAACCATTGAAATTAATAGATTTGTGGCTTGGATTTGGTCCTATGTACTCATATAATAGGGGGTCTTATATAACCCTCCTCCTCCTATATATATATATATATATATATATATTTATATAGAGACTATTCTCAAAATAGTAACCATAAAATTTTCCGCCCATTTTTCATTTATATAAAAAGTAATAAAAGTCGAAAAAGAAAAGGTAAAAAATATTTGTAATTTTACGGTTTCCAAATCTATATCTTTGCATTAATTGGTTTTCCAAATATGTGTGCATCTTGCATTAATTATTATATCTATCTTTCATTTTTTTTTAAAAATTTAACTTTTTCATTTTTGATTTTTTTTACGTATATTATAGCAAATTAATCAAATGTTTACGATCTTCAGTTTGACATCCATATCGTATATATAAAATAAAAATAAATATAATAAATAGAAAAAGATATATTAACTCAAAAATTTATTTTGTAGTGGGTTTTAAAAATTATGCATTCGAACTATTGAACAATTTATATATTCATATATTTTGACTATTCTAATTTTTTAATTTCAGTAAATAGATTTTCACACTCAACATAATTTTGTAAGTTCTGATTATTAATGTAAAATTAATTTGACAATAACTTTTATACTTTCTTAATTTTAAAAGAATAAAAATTTATTAGTTTCAGTAAATCAGATTTTTACATAATCCATACTTTCCTAATTTAAAATAAATAATTTTATATTTTCCATCTCCAGAAAATAATGAAGATCACTTTATAAAAACGCGATATGAATGCTTATATTTTTATTGGTAAGCTTTTCGGCATTTTTGAATTATAATTTAATATTTAACAATTTATTGATATTCTAAATTTCTTGCAATTAATAAAAATTATTTTATAAAAATATAGTTCATGCATCGTATAGTTTGAAAATACCAAATATGAGAAGAATATAATATAATAATTTAAGATTCTGAATAATACAATACAAATCCCCACAACAAAATTTTAAAATTTAAAAATTGACTTAACAACGTGAATATATAAAATACATGACAATATCGCATAAAAGTAAAAACATCACCAAAAAAATAATAATAATAAAATCAATAATATTGCCTAAACTATGTTTTATTCTCTCCTATTTCCTTAATTAGTATACTTAGTTCTCCTACACATACGAACAACTTTGAAAAATAATTTTGCATTGAATTTACTATTAAAACCTTGAAAACAAATATGGCACATACTTTCACACTTATTATGAATCTAAATATGACTAAAATGAAATGAATGATGAAGGTGCACCTGTGTGATTTTATGAAAATCAGTTTTCAAAGATCGAACATAAATACATAGACTTGAATTTTTTTTTATGATTTTGAGGTATGGTATTTTTTTTGTTTTTGACTTTATCAATAAAAATATTAATCATGTCTATTGTTTGATGCTATATTAAATCATTATAATGCAGGAGATAGAATTCATAGAATTATTAGAAAAATACACATATCACAGTATAAAATGGACGCCTCACATATATACAACCATGCATCGCACGGGTAAAAGACTAGTTAATATTAATAATAGATAAACATATAATATATATTCGGGAAAAATGGGGATGAGGACGGGGAATCCCCATTTTATATAAATGGGGACGGGAACAAGGATGGGAATGGGACGGGAGATATAAATACCATCCCCATCCCACCTTTGATTATAAAAAACAGGGGAATCCTCTTCCCGTCTCATCCCCAAAATAATCGGGATTCCGCCCCATCCTAATATCTTCCTCATATTATCGCCACCAATTCAAATTATTATTTCATCCAAATGCAACCTAAAATGCATTTTACTCTTCAACAAAGATTGTTTAAAATTTCGTACGCATTATAGACAAGTAGACTTTATCTTATGATAAATATGTCTCTGATAGCAACTAGCTAGATCGTAAATATTGCACATAAAGGGGAGCCATATGTTAGTTTTAATGTGAATCGAACGAACAAGAAAAATATAAAGAGAAGTAACAATGAAGAAATTATGAGGAATCAATTTGTCATTAAGGAGCCTCTTTGATTTAGTATGTTTAATATGTGGTGGCGTTGGGCTGCGGTAGTAGATTTGGGTGGGTAGAGGTCGTTCTCTTAATTTTGTTTCTTAGTATGTTTATTTTTATTGTATTTTTTCTTGTTTTCTTTTTTTAGTGTCTTTGTTTTCCCGGTTGATTAGCGAAACCTGGAGACGGGTCATTAATTTATGTCTTGCAGCACGTGATGTAACTCGTGTCCGGATTGTTCCACTTGTGGGTCTTCCTTGCGGAGTGCTTAGTCATCCTTTTGGAGGTGATTTATTCTTATGTAAAGTGCTTTGTTTTTGGTTTGTTTTGTGTTTTATTGTTTTTGGTTTTGAGTCTCATTTCTCTCTCGACGAGTGATTGTTTTACTATTGTGCGGAGCTTTCCTTGACATTTATGTCTTTTTAAGTGGCTTTTTTGCCGGTGGGCAGTGTAATTTGGAGTGCGTGTTGTGAATATATACGCTATCGTTTTGATTAAAAAGATTCATGTTGACATCAGCATCACATGATTTTGATGTAAGACCTTTTAACTATTATTTGTTTGTGAATCAATGGTTTGACCAACCTTTCTCTAAAGGAAGGAATTTTATTTTAACTATTCATCTTCCTTTTTAGGGTAGGCAAAATAATGAAGTGGATTTTTATTAGACGTGATTTTATATGAGAGAGTTTTATGCATTTAAGTTCATGAGACATGAGATGGATCTAAAAATACACAAAGTGTTTTTTTTTTCATTGCTTGGGATTTGGTTGGAATTTTATTTAGATATAGGATTCGTCGATGACTATGTCCATGAAACGATTTTATACAAGTTCTTGTCTTTTTATTATAACAAATCGAAATTAAATTTTGAGGAGGTCTTATATGAGACTATTTCATGGATATAAGTTCATGAGACGGATCTAATAAATAAAAAAATATAAATTTTTTCATGAGTTTGAGTTCGGGTTGAAATTTTATTTAAATATAGAATATGACGCATTGATTATATCCCAAAGATCGTTACATTCAAGTTTTTTTGTTAAACTTTTAACTACTTGAGACCCTTTCCGCTTTATTTTCACTATTTAAAAGTTTATTTTATAATATATATTAAGTGAAATTATTTTTCAAAACAACATTTTTCTCTAAATAATATTATTATTAAATATTAATATATATATATATATATATATTAATTTTTAAAATTTATTAAGTGGGTCTAACATGTCGCGGCACGGGAAACAAGCTGACTTGGTTTTTTTTTTTTAAAAAAAAAGAAAGAAAACCAAAAATGTAAAAACGTGGGGTTGATGATGTTGAATATATAGTTTGTAATATTATATTATTGGTCTTACATCAAGAAATAATTTCTTGGACTAAAATAACACTTTAAGGAAAGTGTCAAACACGCCTTAGACTTGTTGTATTTCCTTCAAAGTTGTAATACCAAAATCTCGTGTCTTTCGTTTTTCTCAATTTCTATTTCGTGTCTTGTTCATACCCCAGATTAATTATTTTTCAACAATCTTAAAGTGTTATTCGAGTTTCTATGGAGTCCACTCGAGAATGCAATCAAAGTGATGAATCAAGACTTTGTGAAGTTGGACATTTGGATGGCACAAGCACCAACTTTAATCGTTGGAAAGACAAATTAATCATTGGAAAGACCAACTTTGATCTTCAAAATTCCCTCCACCAAAAGATGGCGAATCGTGAAGTGAAACAAAGGGAGAAGCGTCAAGAGGATGAAGTGATGTGTAGGGTCATATTCTCAACACCTTCAGGACACCCTTTATGATTTATTCACCGTTGTGAAGAGTCGAGGAAAACAGGCAACGCTTGAGGCGTGAATATGCATCACAAAAGCAAGGAGCGGATAAGTTTTTAATTAAAAAGTATTTTGAATTCAAGCTTGATGATTTTTCTTCTCTCATGGATCAAATTCATAATCTGCAAGTGATAGTTTCAAAACTTAAAGATTATGGGGTTGAAATTTACGAATCTATGCAAGTAGGTGCGATAATTACTAAATTGCCTTCTTCTTGGAATGATTATCAAAAGAAATTGTTTCATACTTCTGAAATTCTAACCATATCTAGTGTTTTGAAACATTTAAGAATTGAAGAAGGTGTTAGGATTATTCATAAGAAAGAATTTGATAGTGATCCTAGAGTGAATATGGTTCATGAGAAGAAGTTTAAGAATAAAAGAAAGAATTCTGAGAATGCTGATTCTGAAGACAAGAAAAAGAAAAATAGAGTTTGCTATAATTGTGGTAGGAATGGTCATTATAACGCCGAGTGCAAATCCAACAAGAAGCAAAAAGTTAATAATGCTAATGCTTCTAGTGCTAATCTTGTTGAAGATGCTACAAAAATTATAGCAATGTTATCTCTTGGTATTGTGAGTGAACTCCACTTGGCTACACCAACCTCTTCTAAGGATTGGTGGTATGATTCCAGTGCTGCGATTCATGTTTGTATTGACAAGGAACAATTCAAGAATTATGAAATTCTGGATGGACAATAAGTAGTTATGGCAAATGGTGTGAGGGCCAAGGTACTTGGTAGAGGAGATGTTCATTTGGACTTCACCTCGGGCAAGAAGATGGTACTCACTAATGTGCTTCATGTTCAGGATGTTGTGAAGAATCTTCTCTCAGCGGACATTCTTAATAAGAAGGGGTTAAAGGTTGTACTAGAGTCTAATAATGTAATCTTGTCTAAGAATGGTGTATTTGTTGAAATGGGTATTCTTGTGTAATTTATTTAAACGAGTATCAATAAAATTAATAATGTTTCTCTTTATTTGATTGATTCTTCTTATTCTTTGTGGCATGGTAGATTAGCACATGTTAGTCATAGAGTTTTGAATTACATGTCTAAAAATGGATTTATTTCTATAATGACTATGTGAATAAGAAGTGTGAAACTTGTGTTCAAGCAAAAATTACAAGATTACCTTTTCCTAAAATTGAAAGAAACACGCAATTGCTTGATCTTGTGCATTCGAATGTGTGTGAACTTAATGGTTTTCTAACAAGAGGTGGAAATAAATACTTTGTTACTTTCATTGATGATTGCTCTAGATTTGTGCATGTTTATTTGATGAAATCTAAGGATGAAGTATTTGGTATGTTCAAAGCTTATAAGTCTCTTGTAGAAAATCAATTAAGTAGAAAAATCAAAATTTTGAGGAGTGATAGAGGTGGTGAATACTTATCTAGTGAATTTTCTAAATTCTGTGAAGATAATGGTATTGTGCACCAAACTAGTGCTCCATATACACCACAACAAAATGGTTTGGCTGAAAGAAAGAATAGAACGTTACAAGACATGGTGAATTCCATGCTCTTAAGTTCAGGTTTGCCAAACAATTTGTGGGGTGAAGCTTTGTTGGCCGTCTGTCATGTTCATAATCGGATTCCTTCATTAAGGACTAAAGTGTTCCCATATGAGTTATGGAAAGGTAGAAAACCAAACGTGTCATACATTAAAGTTTGGGGTTGTATAGCCTATTATAGAGTTCCAGATAATAAAAGAACCAAGTTGGGACCTAGGGCACTTAAAAGTGTTTTTGTTGGCTACGCTGAAAATTCTAAAGCTTATAGATTGCTAGATCTTGATTCTAAGGTAATAGTTGAATCAAGAGATGTTGAGTTCTTTGAGGATAAGTTTCTCAAAGATTCAATGGTGAATGTGAATCCATCACAAGTGCCTAGTTCATCTCAAACTGAAAACTTCTAGTGAACTTAAAAAGAAAAGAAATTGACACTCCTATTGAACCTAGGAGAAGTAAAAGACAAAGGAAGGAAAAAGAACTTTCTTTCGATTTTATATCCTCTCAAGCAATTGTCTTCCTTGAGGAAGATAATAAGAACTCTCTACATAATAAAACACCAGTTTTATTTAGTGTGAAGGATGATCCTAAAACATTAGTGAGGCTATAAAGTCTGCAGAGATCTGCATTTTGGAAAAAAACGGTAAATGATGAAATGGATTCAATATTGTCTAACAATACTTGGATTCTAGTTGATTTACCTCAGGTTCAAGACCAATAGGCGGTAAATGGGTATTTCGTAAGAAGTATGCCACAGATGGAACTATTCTAACTTATAAAGTAAAGGCTAGTAGCTAAGGGATTTAAACAAAAAGAAGGAGTCGATTACTTTGACACTTACGCGCCGGTTCTTAGGATTACCTCGGTTAGAGTACTTCTTGCTTTAGCTTCTATATATAATATGCATGTACATCAAATGGATGTAAAAACAGCCTTTCTAAATGGTAATTTAGATGAGGAGGTGTACATGGAACAACCAGAAGGCTTTGTGCTACCTGGTAATGTGCAGAAAGTGTGTAAGCTAGTTAAGTCTTTGTACGGACTAAAATAAGATCCTAAACAGTGGCATGAAAATTTTGAATCTGTATTACTCTCAAGTGGATTTAGGTATAATAATGCTGATAAGTGCATTTATTCTAAATTCAATGAAGAGTATGGTGTGATTATTTTTTTTTGAAAGGGTATGGTGTGATTATTTGCCTTTATGTGGATGACATGCTTATTATAAGTACTACTTTAAAAGGTGTAGTAGATACTAAGAAGTATCTTTCTTCTAAGTTCAAGATGAAAGATCTTGGTGAAGTTGATACAATCTTAGGTATTAAAGTTAAGAAACATAGTGGGGGTTTCACTCTTTCACAAGCACATTATGTTGATAAAATCTTAAAGAAGTATCAATATTTGAATGTGAAAGAAGTTAGTACTCCTTTTAATTCTAACTTTAAGTTATGTGAAAATTCCGCAACCCAATAGCTCACTCAGTATGCTAGTGTAATTGGAAGTCGATGTATGCAATGAGTTGCACAAGGCCGGATATTTCATATTTTGTTTGTAGACTTGCGGATATACTAAAAATCTTGGTAGGGATCATTGGAAAAGCTGTGACAAGAGTTCTTGGATATCTTAAAAAGACTAAATATTTAGGACTCTACTATAATAACTTTCCAAATGTACTAGAAGGTTATTCTGATGCTAGTTAGATTACTAGCATAAGTGATCAAAAACCTACTAGTGGTTGGGTATTTATGCTTGGTGGTGGTGTAGTTTCTTGGGCTTCAAAGAAACAAACAGTAATTACACACTCCACCATGAAAGCTGAATTTATTGCTTTATCTTCAGCTTGTAAGGAGGCAGAATGGCTTAGAGATTTATTGCTTGATATAGATTTGTGGCCTCGTCAATGCCACCAACAACTTTATATTGTGATAGTGAGGCTACTATGTCTAGAGCATTGAATAAAGTATACAATGGTAAATCTAGACATATAAGCCTAAGGCACGCATTTATTAGAGAAATGCTTAATAATGATGTTGTCACTATTGTGTTCGTTAGAACTTATAATAATTTGGCGGATCCGTTGACCAAACCTTTAGCTAGGGATTTGGTGAATTCGACAACATCACGAATGGGATTAAAACCCCTGATCTATAATCACTAGTGATGGTAACCCAACCTTCTTCTAGTACTACCCCTAGATTGAAAGGTTTAAAGGGTAAAAACAAGTTGTTAAGTGATTGTGAGCACCTAAGAAACGTGTATACCATTCCAAGTGTAAGGTGCATATTTTGTTACTCTTAAGTGAGCAGGTTGATAGTTAATTCTTAATGGAATTATTTTATAGTGTTTTGTTTATGTTCAATTAAATAAAACTTGAAGTAACTTCCACCTATATGATCATAAGAAGTGGTGCCGCTTCTAGCAAAAGTTTGGGGTGCTCTTTTGTACATGATCATGAACTAGGATGAGCACATGGCGGTAATAGTGCTAAACGTATTTGTGAGTAAAAAGAATGCGAGTTGATGGTTCATGTGTGAAATATTTCTAATTTATTTTTGAGTGTTGGTTTAAGCAATCTAGACACCAATTACTTAATTTAGATTTGTGAATTATTTACACTAAGGAAAAGTTTAAAACGAAAGTTGCTTTTCTTATACATGATATCTATGAGTATTAGTTTGAATTAATATTACAAACTAAGTGGGGGAATGTTGAATATATAGTTTGTAATATTATATTATTGGTCTTACATCAAGAAATAATTTCTTGGACTAATTCGCCATGCTAGAGCATTAAGCACATCACACGTGTTCCAAGAATTAAAAGAAAAGTCACAACTCTTCAATTGACAGCCTAATTGATCAGCCGCACCGTATGCAACCGTTTGTGATTGGTATGGAAACTTAACAACTGATATTTGAAGAGTTACTTTGGTGTTTCTAGTTCAATCCGAAGAGACAGGTGCCGATTTGAAGAGCTTCCATTGACAACTGTTAAGGCGATGACTTCTTGTTAAATAAGTGATGAAGGCCATATTAGAAACTAATTTTTTAACATTCTTTTTTCTTGTAGAAACAATCCAAAAACTTGCTATTTGGTTGTTTCATTAGTCTATTGTATCCTAAAAGTAATTTGCCATAACTCGGTTAGCAAGTGTAGTGGGGGCAAATAACACTTTCAGGAAAGTGTCAAACACGCCTTAGACTTGTTGTATTTTCTTCAAAGTTGTAATACCAAAATCTCGTGTCTTTTGTTTTTCTCCAATTTCTATTTCGTGTCTTGTTCATACCCCAGTTAATTATTTTTCAACAGATGAGAAAGACGAAAACTAATATGTGGCCATCTCACGGATCTAAATTCGTGAGACGGAGTCCCATATCCAAACCTATATCAAATTCCCAACAGAGCGGTGGTATTTTGGTAAATCTGGGAAGTTTCCTCTCTTTTGAGAGACGGGAAAAATGAGGCTGGAGCCAATCCACCATTCTTGCTCGATCCTCCATGCGCTAGCTCTGTGAGGTCTCTATCATTTTTTCATCTCTCTCGAGCAAACATTAAAACCTTTTCATATCTTGCGGCGATTCCATCATGGCTGATTTGTACAAGCCTTTGCATATGTTAACATCCCATTATGAACAAACGATGAGTCGATGCTTACATACATGGTAGATGACAATTAGCCAAGATGTCCCTGTACTGCTTCTCACTCATGCTTTATAAATTAGAGACTCCTATGCTTTTCAGTTTTCACACTTTGACACGCAACATTTTTAGAAGTTATTATTCAAGATAATTTGTTGTTGAAGTGAATATATTTTTCATATATTTTTGGTAAAAAGTATTAGACGTTTAAATAAAAAGTATTACATGTTGAACTGAAAAATATAATACATTTAAGTTAAAAGTATTACAAATTGAACTAAAAAGTAATACAATTTAAATTTAAGTGAAATATATTGCATGTGTAAAGTGAAAAAGTATTATATTTTGACTGAATAGTATCACATATTGAACTAAAAGTTTCAATTTTAAATTAATAGTATCAGACGTTGAACTTAAAAGTATTATAGGTTGAACTGAAAAGTATTACATTTTCAAGTTAAAAATACTACACGTTTAAGTTAAAAGTATTACTTGTGGAACTTAATGGGTCGCATTTTGTGATACGGATCACCCACAACCCGTGTCCTAGCCCAAAAGTTCGGTGGCATTTTCGTAAATATTAGGGTAAAAACGGGTTTGATGATAATTAAAAAGTATTAGTTTTTCTCGAAAAGTATCACTTTTACTCTAAAAAGTATACGTTTTCAAAGTAACAAAGTCTATCACTTTTTTTACCAAAAGCATTACATTTTCCTAATTAAAGTATCACTTTTTACTCTGAAAATATACGTCTTCCTTCAAAAGTATTACTTTTTCCTTCAAAAGTATTACTTTTCTTTCAAAAGTATCACATTTTCTTATTGCCACTTAAAACTATTTGATGACGTAATTGAAAAGTATTATTTATTCCTTTAAAAGTATTAATTTTTTGAAAAAAAGTATCACTTTTTATTAGTTTTATTTAAAATCATGTAATTAATGATGTACGAAAAAAGTGTACTTTTCCTTTAAAAGTAATACTTTTTCTTAAAAAGTATCACTTTTTATTAGTTGTCACTTAAAAGTAAATAATGTAGATGTAAAAACAAAGTATAATATCAAGTTATATTTTATGATAAATTGGTAATACTATTATCTTAAAAGTATTATATTCTATAAGAAAAGTGTCATTTTTATCAATTGTCACTTGATCTAAATATTAGGCTAATAGATGGGTATGGTGATAACTAAAAAATATTAGTTTTTTTTCAAAAAGTATAACTTTTACTCTGAAAAGTATCGTTTTCAAAGTAATTTTTAGGGACAGCGACAATTTAATAATATTAGGTGGTGACGTAACATAACTTTAGACACGAAAAATATCACTCTTATTAAAAAAAGTATCACTCTTTGCTCTGAAAAGTATGAGTTTTCAAAGTAACAAAATTGATATTAGTTTTTCCTGTGAAAAATATTAGTTTTTCCCTAAAAAGTATTAGTCCCTAAAAAGTATTAGTTTTTACCCTGAAAAGTATATTAGTATTTTTTCTAAAATTATTTAGTAGTTTCCTTGAAAAATATTTAGTTTTCCTTTGAAATGTATTAATTTTTAGTAAATTGTCTGTGTTTGTGTTTGCGTGCTTGGCTTCACGTACAAAATTCATTTTGTATCGATATCAGACATTATAATATCAGCAAAATGACCAGCCCAGGTGGTCTTAATTTGTTTTTCATCTTTGGCTTTTCATCAAGGCAAATCTCAAGAGCAGAATTTTTTTCTAAAATTGGGATGTATCCATTATTGGATTTACCAAGCAATTTCAATCTCTCTCTTCTTTGTTCAAAATTTGGAAAATTTTAAACTCCAAAGCAGCAAAAATAGTTGAAACTATAAGAATCTTAAAATTATTTGAATGATGCACGCAATGTGACCACATGCAGAGAACATTAATATGTGTTTGTATGTCATTTAAAAAAAAATGTGTTTGTATGTGGTAGTGAAGGTTAGCGGTTCATTTATTGTAAATGGGAGAAAGAAATAAATAGCAGTAATTAGATAAAATTCGTCTTTTACATTTTGGGTTTTGATTCAAAATAACTGCGTAATATTCAAGTGTCATCGTGGATCAATAGTGATGTCAGCACCGGAGTCCGACTGAGCAGGAATTAGACTGTCGCTAAATAAAGGAGAAGAAACAAAACTTTTGTCTGGACGTGGTGAGCTGATTTTGCCTTTTTTTTGTGCTTTTTTTTTCTTTTTATTGTATTGGGTTTGGGCAGGGGTTCCGTCTCACGGATTTCGACCCGTAAAACTGTCTCACAAGAGACTCACTCGATGAGAAAAGGGTTTTGATAACATGAAGAGATTGATGGAAATGAGAAAATATGACGGTGCTTTCCAATTAATAGTGTATCACACTCTCACTTATGTTGTTGATCGATAATATTATGGGAATAAAAAAAAATGAAATCACTCATACCAAATAATATCTAACTAGAAAATAAAATAAATCAAATTTGAAGGAAATTAAAAAATAATATCCATGCAAAATAAAGTAAAGTTAGAATCAATAGTTAGGCCCAATTCTCAGGCCCGAGGCTTGTAAACGCACATAAATACCCATTAGACAACTTATTTTGTCTATATTATTATTGGGCAATTGACAGAAATACTCACCTTTTTTAAATTAATATTAACTTTTTTCGCTTCTCGGTATAATTTTACCTAAATTTACGCTCCCGCTCTTTTTTTACATAACAATACGCTCCAGCAAAAATTCCCGGACATTTTTACGCTTTGTTTCAACATTGTTTCTAACATGTTTCAAACATGTTTCTGTGTTTCAACATTGTTTCTGTAATACCCGACATTAAACTTTGAATCTCGGAATTTTAGAGTAAATTTTTCGCAAATTTAAGGATCTAGATTGTTAATTTTATTATTTGGAATTTTATAGTTAGTTAAGAATTTATTATCTTGAGAATATAAATCCGGACAGAAGACCTAAAATTAAGTTACGGGGCTCTCTATTTATTTCAAGCCAAATTAAAATATAATTGGTCCTCATTTTTGTGTATTTTCGGCTCAAATCGTAAACCCATTCAAAAAGCCCATCAACCCATCTTTACTATATATAGTTCATTTCTAAATTTGGAAATTTCCAAAAATAGAAACTTACCTAAAAAGGAAGCCTCTCATCTCTCTCTCTTTCTCACAACCTGCCGCCGGCAGCCGCCTCCCCCCCCGCCGCCGGCCACCGACCTCCGGTGGTGGAAACCAACAAACTATATACCACCCTAACCGTTTCATCGCCCCCATTACAAATCCGTTATCGGATTTTCGATACGATGCCCCGATCGCCGGCAAATCACGGTAAAATTTCAAATTTCGAAATCTTTGACTCAAGATCTACGGAGATCCGGCCGTTGGAGTTTCACAAACCTTACACCATTTGAAAGCCCATTCCATGACGTTTCTAACGCCACCTCCCACGCAAAGATCGGATATCTGGATCACCAGACAATGGCCGGCGAAGGTTCTGTAAATTCCATCGCGAACCCGCGCGACCTGCCAACTTTGACAGCCGATTCCCAGAGATCCACTGGTTCAAAATTGGTGAGCCTTATACCATTTTGTTCGTCTTTTCATGTACTTCAAAACCCCTCAATCAGTTTTATAATCGGAGTTATATTCATTTGTGAATTGAAGATTGAAGTTGACGAATTTTCTTCTAATTTTCTCTCTCAAAATGGTCTCTCTTCCTTTGTTCCCCCTTTCTTACATTTTCTTTGCTATCGGTGATGTACGTTCTTAGGTGTTTATGTTTGTGTGCAGGTGTGTGTATATGTAAGTGCAGGTGTGTGCGTGCGGGTGTGCGTGCGTGCGTGCGTATGTGAATGTGTGTTTTCATGTTTGTGTGTTGGGTGATGAGGGTAGACGAGACGAGGAAGTGGTCTGCGGTCCATCGCCGTCGGTGATGGGCGATGGTGAAGGATGAAGGGTGGAAAATAATGGAGTTTGGAGGAGGCTATACAAAATTAGAATAAAGTTTGGGCTTGGTTGCAATTTCTGAAAACTTCATTTCAGCCCTCTATGGTTTCAATTTAGTCCACCCAAATCAACTCTTTAGATATTACTAATTAACCCCAAAGCAGCTTATACGAATTTCTAAATCAGCCACCAATATTTTTAAACTGATTTTCAAATATTATAGAAATGCCCCCAAGTTTTAGGGATATCTTCCCCTAGTATATTTAAGTTACAATAAAATATTATATTTTCATTTTAGGCTCCTAAGATATATATGCTATTTGTGTATGAGATGAAATCGAGCCAACAACTAGGACTTGCATCTTGCACTATCATTCTGCACGTCATAAAGGTGGGGTTACCTTTACACTTAACCGTGTACTATTGCTATTTAATGCAAGTTGACTGTTTAATTAATCATGATTAGTATGTTTTGCATGAATCCCATATTGTGGTTGTACCGTACATGTTACATATTTATGTGTTTTGGTGACGATCACTTCACATTATGAGCTCGTACATTACAAATACCATGTATGATGCATCTCTGCTATTTGTAATTAATTACGCAGTCGCTTAAGTGTACCCCACTAAGTGTAGTGCAAAACACTCACCGCACTATTTAACATTTTCAGATACAGGACAAAGTATATGTGACAACCTGGGCTCCACCATTTCTTAATAATTCCAAGATCCCCACATTCTTTTATTTATGATGTAAGACGTTAATTTTTATATTTAAATTAAATGTGGGCTTATTTACATTTTGTGAAAGTAATGTGTCCAGCAATGAGTCAAAACTTGTGTTGAAACTATTTCCGCTGCTTATTTATGATAAAGTTGCGTCTGTGAGCGCGGAGTTTATGTGAATTGCTAGTTGTTGGTGTTAAGATCTTAAAGGAATATTAAATCTCAGTTTGGAGAAACTTGATTTCTATTTTGTTATAAAAAATAATAATTTAGATTTCAACTCTTAAATTTTCTAAAATAGTAACGTCTAAAAGAAAAATAACTTTCAAATATATTTACAAACCGGGGCGTTATAGGGTGGTATCAGAGCAAGGTCTCGGGCCTTGTTGTTTACTATTTGGTTTAAAATACGAAGTTAGGTCATTTATTCCAAAAATCGTAGAGTCAATTTACTTATTATTTTCAGATAGTCTATTGAGTCAAATTTTTTCTGTAAGAATAAGTTTAGGTGTGATTCGACTTTTGTTATTTAGAGATTTTAGTATCAAAATCATTTAGGAAAACGTGTACAAATTAAAATTTTGTTTTTTGGAGTTGTGTGCGTTTAAACTTGTTTCGTAATAGTTTTGAACATGATGTGAGGTTTTGTTTTTTAAGTGTCTTGCAAGTAAAAAAACAAACTTTGTACAAAATGGGATTTCGAGTATCAAGGCTTATTGAGACAATAATATTGTTTTTTAAAAAACGGGTGATTTTTGGAGCAAACATGGCCCAAAGTCGACATGTTATACTAAGCCCTGAAGGACATGCATTGCATGACTATATATGATATCACATGCAAATTCACATGTTCTACAATCTCAAGCAATGTTACATATACAACTTATGATGGAGACTACGTCTGCTATGTTATGCCATGATATGCAATATTTCACCATGAACATGTGATATGTAAAGCTATGTTTCAAATTAGGATTTCATTTTTACAATAATCTCAAAATTGCTATGTATTTTACATATTCAAAATGTGATGAATGGACACGGTCGGGTCTTTGCAGACTCTCAGACTCTAATTCTACTTGTTTGACATAACTTTGTCCGCGTCTGGCCAACGTGTGAGACATAATTTCATCGGCAAGGAGCGTGTCTGCTCACACCATGATATATTCAAATATGCTAATGATTGTACAATTATTATTTCATGACATATTTCACACCAAGTACATGGATTTACCTTTTATAAAAAGGTTTTCACATGACATATGCATCATGATTTTACAAACTTCACTACCGCCATGACATATTAGCTCTAGAGAACTAGTGCTCTAAGATGTGACGTTCTGGTTGTTATGACTGGCAAGAATCAGTCAGGATGAACATTAGTCTAGTCTTTGGATTTTGTATTGTTACTTTGAGGACATTATTATGTATGTATTCGATGAAGTATGGACCTTTCACCGCTAATGATGCCTTAGAAGAATTATCTTGATAATGTAACAATACTAGCTATCATATGAATATCATGTTATAAGGTACTATGATAAGATTTGATATGTTAATTTACGCACTCTTTTGTAACTTGACTTTGGAGATATTATAATTAAAGTCGATTTGTGTGTTGAATATGAATAACCGAGATTGAGATATTTTTGGATCAGAAATTTTATTTATATATTATTGGTATTACTAACGATTAGGTTAGTGACTTACATGTACGAGGTTATATGTATTTGAGATATACATGGGTTATTAGTTTAACATAATCATTGATGGATGTTTGTACTCGAGCAAAGTAAGATTTGACGCTTGTATTTCTGTTTTTGGGTATTGATCATGATATATGTGAGACACATGTTAACTTATATTAATAAGACTTATGAAAAATGTGGATTGGTCTTATTTGAATTATGCGAATTTTCTGACTTTACTTTGGGACTTGAATAGTCTAAGATATTTGATCAATATATATCCAACATGCATAGTTTGAGAAATTTATCATTTGTGGAATTTTTTTAGATAAACATTTGGTTGATATATAATTATAATGATGGTGTGGAAGTCGGAATAGTGAATACGAATTACAAGGATGATACATTATTTGATATTTGATGTTATTTGTGATTTGAATGTTGGAGTGTCAACGGACTGTTATGTGTGATGTGATTTTGGGAGTAAGAATGTGTCTATAGGATTGGATGTATACCATGAGAGTGAATGTACTATTTGAGGTGCTTATCAGGACTAACAAACGTGTCAATATATGGAGAAAGAAAAATCGATGACAAGTGTATTGGTTATTTGTATATTTTAATGTATAAAATCTTGATGTATTTTTAGGTTTACCTTTGCCTAAAGAGAAATGAGCAGTAACTAAATGTGACGAACTAGTAGTAGTGTTTCAAAAGCTTGATGGGAAAGAGATTGTCTCCGTAGGGCGAAATTTAGGCCAGTACCACAAGAAGTATGGTATTTAGTATTTACTGTGAAAGTTATGAAAATGATGAGCAATGAGGATTTCTGACTTATTTGAATAAGATGATGAACGCTAAGCCAATCGATATTACCATTGTGACATATTTGTATTATAAGATATAAGAATGTTTTACCCAGGCGAAATGCCCAACTTACCACCAAATAGACAAGTTGAATTTATAATAGGTCTCATATTGAAAAAGAAGTTATTAGACCAGTGTATCACCATGAACTACAAGGACTAATTTGATTTGTGGAAAGACGCAAGTGTACGTTTGAAGGTTGATCACATGGTGACAATTAAGGACATTGATCTATCAAAAATGAATTTATTAAGCTAGTATATGCATCATATGCTTGTCGCGATGCTATATAATTTTTGAGCAAGCACCAATATTATCTATTGACCTGGTGAATTGAGTATGTCATTCTTACTTGGGTAAATTATGATGGTATGTACATGGGATGTTTTATTTTATTCAATGATTGAGGAATATAACATGAGGAAATATTTGATGATTTTATTGGAGGCACTCGATGGAGAGAAGTTCGGGATAGATTTAAGAAGTTTAAATCTTGACTAGGCAAATGGCGTTTCAGATATTTTATTTTGGCATGAAGAATCGAAGTTAGTCCCGTTAAGAGCATAGTCGTAAGTGAACAGAAAAGCCAACCAATAAGTTTTAATCGATGCACAAGAGCATGAAGTTTTTGTGGTCAAGTAAGTAATGTAAGGAGAATTATCTGACTCGTGATTTAGAAATGATAATGATAATACATGCCATAATGTTTTAGTGATACTATTCGTACGGAGAAAAGCATAAGATATACACTGATCATAAGAACTTGTCTTGGAGTCAGCGAGGAATTATGACTATTCGATTATGTGTTATACGAAGAGAATGAATGTTATAACTGTTGTTTTATACATCAACGATTTACCGAGAGCTAACTTACATGATGTTTGGTGTTAAGGAAAATTTTATTAAGGCCTTACTAAGTTATAGATTAAAGACAATGTAGGTCCCAAGGGGTGTGAGTGTAAGGTTTAGAAGGGGGGGTTGAATAAACCTTACCAACTTTTCGATTTAGTCCTTTTTAAAGTTGAGTTGATACTACACAGTGTGTCCTTGGTGGATAGCCAATTTAGTTAATCAAGAGTTAGTCACTCAATGCACTCGACCGAGTGTTGATAGAATAACTCGGTGTTAAGATCGAATTAGCTCAATGCTTGATTTGTTTTTGGAAGACTTTACACCCTTAAAATTGATTTAGTAAAGATTTAATACTTGGTTTTAGTACTTAGGGATTATCAAGTGGATAGCAAATTTATCAGCAGAGTTAAACAAATAAGATGCAGGAATTAAAGTGCTGAAATGTAAATGACACGATAAGATTTTATAGAGGTTCGAAGATGGGGTAATTCTTCTACTCCTCTCTTCTCCAACTCCTGGAGGAATCCACTAAGTATTGATCAAGATCTGAGTGGTAATGATCCCGATACAAGTCTTGATCACACTGGTGACTTGATCCTTTGGGACTCGGGCCGAGATGCTTGGTCACACAGTGGCTTCTCGTACGACTCAGCTTCTTCACAGGGCAGCTGCCTTGCTACTACAGCTCACTTGCTCAAGCTCTTTGGATTTGATCACGAAGCCCTCCAAAAACTCGAGACTGGTTCGACCTTGAACCTTTCTACAATTCTCCTTGGAATGTAGACCCCTTTTCTTCAAAGGTTTCCTCTTCAACTGATTGAAGCTATCTTTCCTTCACATGTGAGTGTTGGATTGATTTTCTTCGTGATGTAGGCTTGAGGATTAATCTTGAATGATTTGAGAAAGATGTTTTCTTGAAATGTTCGTGATTCAGGTAGTCAAGGCTCTCTTTTCTCAGAGTCATTCCTCAGCCTTTTATAGTGATCTTTCAAAAATCTGCCCGTTGAAGAGATAGGCTTATTTTTGAAAGTCACTTGTGGTCGTTGGCTTGTCTTGTTGCAGTCCTTGGAGTTGCCACTTCCTCGTATGAATTGTTCTTCAGCTTTTCAGAGTTCTGACACGGTGTAGTGCTTCCCATTGGTTCATTCCCTTTGCACGCTTCTGGGACTTAGCACTTCGAGAAAGGTAGCATGGAGGTATTACTTGTTTAAGTAATTCTTTTGATTTCTGTGCAACGGATCTCTTTGATTATCTCGACAAGATCGCATTTCCTTGCTTTCCCAGGTGACTTAGAGTCACTTTCAATCATTTGATGACTCTTCTGTCACTTCAACTTGAGACTTGGCTATCTTGAGTTGACTTGATCGATACTTTACTCACATTTGCATCTCGATGCACCTTGATCGAGTTCCGTCTTCTCTTCTTTGCCATACTCAATTTGTCTTGGCAATGTGAGTCTTCCTTCTAGTCTCCAGTTGTCTTCTTGCATGTTTAGGCATAGTCGACTTAACTCAGCTTGACCAGCCCTATTTGATACAATGCAATTTTACAACAAAAATGGGGTGCCAACTTCCTATTCTAAGTTTTACATGGCATTCATCAAAATCAAAACAATAAATTTCCCAACAATTTCCCCCTTTTTGATGATGCCAAAACTTAAAACATTCAAAATGTAAATAGCATAGATACATACGATAGTGTATTTACAGAGAATGTATGCGTAGAATCAATCCTTTTATTGATCATAGCATTCTTGTCCTTTACACAATCTGTTTACAAGGTGTATCGTGAGCAAACATCTATATCTATGCAAAAATAGAGAATTTCTGATTTATTACAGAAGACTTACATAGTATGTATTTACATAGTAAAATACATGAAGGGGTGGACAACAACACTTCATCTCCTTTCACGCTCCTTCTTTCATCTTCTTGATTCTGTCATCTTCCTCGGTCTTCTTCTCTTTTTCTCATCTTCACGCGCCTTCTTCTTCTTCTTTTTTCATATGCCTTCCGGCACTTCATCTCTTCTTAGTCTCTCTTGTCTTTCCTCCCATAGCTGAGTTTGTCTTTTATTTTCTTCTTCAATTCTTTTCACGTACTCAACATTGTTTTTAGCCACTTGCAGATTGGCTACTTGGTCAAGACATTGCCCAAGTAGATCCCTCCTTTCTTGCCTGGATCTATGTACTCATTGTTTTTGGGTAGAGGCCTAGGTCCAAACCTCTTCCTCCACTCATCGCTTTTCCTCTACCTCCGGACGTGTATTGTAATCGGGGTCTTCTTCTTCTCAATTTGATTGACTAGCGGAGTGACCAGCAGAGTGATCGCCGGTAGTCCGCCGCTCGTCGGCCTTCTTCACATAACGTTAGACCTTTTTCCCAAGTACAAGTCCCAAGCTTGAGCCATGGACATGTTTGCAAAATATCCTTGAGGATGCGAAGCGTTTTAAATTCATCAACGATCTTGGCTCGATTCCGGCTTCCGAGATGGCATAAGTGTCTCAATCTCTCACCGGAATGCCTCCATGTTGTTTCAAGATATTCATAACTCGGGAATTCATCCTTCCTTCCACTTCCTCCATCCTCGCTTCAATCTGTCTTTTCTTTTTAGCCATAGACACAGAGTGTTGAAGTAGCGAGTCATTGGGAGTTTTCTTTGCCGATAATATCGGATGTGACAAGACCTTGTTGGGGGTTTGTGCAATCATTAGAGCGACATCTCCCGATCCTTCCCCTCAACAGACTTTCCTTTCTTCGCTCTTGAGACCTCCTCAGCTGTCTTTCCCTTTACATCTGTTCCCTCCTTTTCAACGTCAGATCTCTTCAGCTCTTTAAGGTATTCCTCTTCCCCCTTTTTGGCATCATCAAAGGAGAGAGGAACGCCTCGAAACATACTAGCAAGCAGAAAGTTGAGTCGGCGATAGTCGAAGTTCGCTTTGAGTCTCATTGTGGAGTATGCAAAGACGAAACTCGAACGAGTAGCGTTGGATTGCTTTAAGCAACTTCATCTCACCATGAGAAGGCTGAATTTTTGATCCATGTTTTCTTCCATACGCAGGAGCTCATTCTTATTTTGCTCACGCAAAGATCTTGATCTCAAGAATGTGAGATTCTGCAAGTGCTCAATATGTTCTCTCAACTTTGTCTTTGCATTAGCATTCTCACCTTGCCATACCAACACCTTGTTGAACAATGTTCAAATATCTAGCTTGTTCCACGCGCACCGTTTATTTTTCTTTGTTGCCACCACTCCCGATTCTCGACTATTATGCCTCTCAAGTCAGCAGCAGGTTGGCATCTCGTTATCCGATCTCATGTCCATCGAGGCCTGGTGCCTCTCCATCTGTTCAATTTCAGCAAATAATGCTTTGAACACCTCCCGAACTTCATTTGTTTCCTCTCGTGGGGTGATGGCCAAGCAACGTCAAAATCATAGTCACTGGAACAATGGTATCTCGATGGAATGACAAGATCTACGTGGAAGCGCGCGAGATCTCTTTCGACTCTTCTAGGAGGTCGGGTACCTCGAGAGAGAATGGAAATGATTCCACAAAGGAATCATCACGGCAACCGGGATTTGCTCAATGTTGAGTGGTGCGCGTGAAGTTCCTTGTGGAGTCGAACTCCGCTGCGACTTTGGGAGCTCGCGCATGGACTCTGCTTTCACCATTTGGGGTTAGTTGTGAAGTTGACCCAGCTTTGCCGAGCCTCATCTGTCTCAACGGCCGTCGGTCTCGTTGGTTTCTCCAATTGAGTTGATCTGGTCCTCGCCTTATCGAAGCGTCATCGGACGATGATGAGATTTCCATGGGTGGCTCATCATCGATTGAAAGTTTGACGAGTAGTCTTGAGGTCGAGGACTTGCTCGTGGTTTGAACATCCTCGGTGAGTCTTTTGGATCATCCACAGGGGATGACTTCGGCTCATCGTCTTCTTCCGATCCCGAAAGGTTACATCGGGATTGTCCTGGGAATCGTGAAGCGCGCTTATCTCCTTTTCGGATGGATCAATGATAGCAGGAGGGATGTTCGTACTTGACTTCTTTACCCCGAGAAGTCTCAACCTCCCGTTGGTCTTCATTACCTCCTGCATCTCAATCGCAAGCGAGGTTCTTGACATCCCTTTCAACATCTCACTGCCTTAGGGTCTTCTGCGGTGGCATCCATTGGAGTCTCAACCCCATGGATTGCACTTTCATCGCCCAGAGTGTTAACTCCCGGGTACATTCCTTCCTGTGCCTTGAAGCGATTGGCACCTCACCGAGACAGTCTCAATCGCCCGAGCTTCGTTGATGACAACTTTCGTGTACTTTGTGTTTGTTCCTTCTCCACTTCGCCTCCTAGATTTGTTGTGGAGTCATCTGCAAAGATCCTCCGACCTTTGCCGGTGGAGGGAGGTTCCCCCTCACCGGGCGCACCACCGAGTGACTTGGAATGGGGTCACTTGTCTCCAAACTCCTACTGTTTTTTCTTGAGTGTTCAGCCGTTGGGGCAGGGTGGTAAGACACCTTCATTAGGGGTTGGCTCATTTGGGGTCCCCACTAACCAGTTTCATCGCCAATTCCCTTAGTTCCTTCTTCCGAGTGATTTGGGAAGTGGTGGCAGCAACAATGGTGGCAATATGCTACACCACTCCCATTGGGTCTATCTCCAATTTGTGTTTTGGAGGACTCTCCTGGTCCCTCCATCATTCTTTGTTCATGAAGGACTCGGATTCGTGCATTGCTTGCTTTGCATTTGCAACTCTTCGCGGGCAAAGAACAGGTCCGGATCCTCATCGCTTCGATAGGACGTCCAAGGAGAGGATGTGTATGTTCTGTGGTGCCTCGTGAGAGGGAGCGGCGGCCTTCGCACGTGCTTGGCCTTCCTCTGCCTGTCTCTCCTTCTCCTTGTCCTTGAAGATCGCAAGATATCATGTGCGATTTTCTTCATCCATGCTTGGACCACAGTGGTCACTCCAAGGAAATTCATCGATTCCTCTTCTTTCTTCTTCGATAAACTCAAAGCCGTTGGAACTGTTCCTGGATTGACTTAACTTCCACTTCCTCCACTCTCAGCAGACGATTTTGGATGTCCGGATAAGGTGGGGATAGGATCATCACATCATCATCTCTATCGCCTTCTTCTTGTTGTCCCTCATTCTCGGGGATATAAGGTAGCAAGCTCGTGCTCCATTCTCATTTGCGTGTTTGGGGAGGGGATACGATCCTGTCAACAGGCGAGTTAGATTTCTCGGCCTACTTCTTGTGTCGCACTGTTCGAACTACAAGCTGGAGTCTGCAGTTTGCCTTTTTGATCGCCTTGCAGACTTGGCTTATTTCATCAATGATTTCTGAGACTCTACTTCTCCCCAGCTCTCCCAGATCTGTTTGGTGAGTGGTGACTCGGCCCGGTTTCTCAAGCTCGAACGCTTGAAGATTCTTCTTCTTCTCCTAGTTTGTACCAGAGGGATTTCCGGTTCGGAGAGAGTTTCTTCTAAGTCTTGGGTGGCGGGGGTCTTTGTTGTTTTCTTCTCGAGGAGTGGCCATCTTGGCTTATTAGTTCTCCTCTTTTTGATGGTGGAGAAGGTATTTGAGATTCCTTTCTCGGCTGCTCATCGGGCGGGAGACACGGCTGCGGGCGGGTGACTCACCGGGCGGGAGCAGATTTGGTTTTTTCTTTGCGCAGGGGTAGTTGTTCTCTTAGCGGGGCGGGGCGACTTTCTTCTTTGGTGGAGAGGAAACAATCAGTATCTTGTGGTCGGTGATTCCCCCTCACTTGTATCGCCTCTCTTGGCGTAGGCTCTCTCTTCGTGCGCGGAGAGGTTTGATCTGAACATCCTCTTGTTTACATGGAACGCCTTTCCATGTCGAAGAGGGACTCCTTTCACCTCCATCAGCCGGCCAATCACCAGGCCGTATCCCAAAGATCCTCCGAACGAACCATCCTCCTTGAAGGATTTGTTCCCTACATTCTGGCAGAGTCTGCTGTAGACAAACTCAGCCGATTTACATTTTCCTTTCTTCAATGATCGCGGCCATTACGATCAATTTTGCTTTGGATAGTTGGTCAAAGCTGCCAAATTTGATGTCTATGCATTTGGCAACTATGTCCAACAGTTTGTGGTAGTCCTCCTTCAGCAACCTCTTGTTGGCTGTGTAGACTATCTTATCAGCATAGTCGGTCTTGGCTACTTCCTTCCAAGCAGTGACCAAGTCTACATCGACTTCATTGATTTGGTGCTCCTTCCGCCGGTAATGAAGTGTTACGCCAAATCTTTGGCAGAGATGATGAACTCCTTCCCGTGAACAGAGGATTTGATCCCCTCATCGTGAATTTCAGCGTTCACGAGGCGAGCGACCTCTTCCACATAGGTCATCGGGAGCTCCATCGCCGAGAAATGGTTTTAGCCTTGAGACTTTTCGAGCTTTTCAAAGAATCTTCTTTATGAGGGCGTCATCGGACCCTGTTTGACCATACCCTCGAAATCCACAAAGAGACCCAGTGTGGATTTGCTTCCCTAGCTTGACGAAATTATAAGTTGATGCCATTTTTTAGTATTTCACAAAAAGAAACTTAGAAGTTGATTTGAAAATTGATAGGGTTTTGAGAGAGTTTTGCGTTTTGCTTCGAGAGAGAAATGAACAGTTTTGGTAATATGTGAGAGAAACGGACGAAAATGGTTTAAGTATGGTTTTACGAAAGGGCGTGCGGGTGGTTTTTTGAAATGTGATCGAAATCAACGGCTTAGATTTTGCAGCGATTAGCATTTAATTTCTCGAATTTAATGCGGCAAAGATCTATATCCAATCATAAGCTTGTGTGGCTTTTGCTGTACACATCATCGATATCCGACGTCATTCTTAAAAACATTCCGCTTAGTAAAAACGATTTGCGTTTTTGTCACTTTGCTCATAAATGACTCAAGCTTATCCCTTAGCCGATTTAACTCTTCTTCTCACAGTTCTCATAGTGACTCATTGTGTCCTAATTCGGTATAGTCATTTGTCTTTCCGATACGATCGATTCATTTAGCGATTTTGAGAATTCAGCCCTTTTTCCTTTTTGTGTTCCATTGCCTTTCTTTGAGTTTTTGAGTGTCATTTCAGTTCAATTAACCCTAACTCATGCTTGAGTTCTTCAAATCTTGACTCACATAATGGTTTTGTGAATATGTCAATGCCTAATGTTTATCGTTGAAATATATTCAAGGTGATGTCTTTCTTTTCAACATGATTTCTTATGAAGTGATATCGACATCGATATGCTTTGTTCTTGAGTGCAACCACAGAATTTTGAGTGATTGCAATTGCACTTGTGTTATCACACATGATTGGAATTTCCTTTTCTTCAATTTCATAGTCTCTTAGTGGTGTCTCATCCATAGGATTTGGGCACTGACTACCGCAGACTATGTATTCCTTGACTATAGAGGTGGCTATTGAATTTTGCTTTTTACTAAACCAGGAAATTAGTCTGTTTCCAAGCATTTGACATGTGCGTGAGGTGCTCTTCTGTCAACTCGCATCCAAAGATAGTCGTAGTCTCGAATAGCCAATTAGCTTGAATCCACCTTCCTTTGGATACCATAAGCCAACTTCTTGGCTTCCTTTCAAATATCTCAAGATCCTCATAGCTGCATCATATGGCCTTCTTTTGGAGCAGATTGAAATCTTGCGCATACACCTACAAAGAAAGGTGATGTCCGGCCTCGCTTCTTTGTGAGATAAAGCAATGATCCAATAAGTGCTCAGTATCTTGTTTGATCTACTGAGGCTTGCCATCCGCATCCATGTCCATTTTTGATCGATGTATTCATTGGTATTTTCACAGAAGACTTCTCTTCCATACCAAATTTCTTCATTAAATCTCTGGTGTACTTTATTTGACTTATGAAGGTTCTATCCTTCAGCTGCTTCACTTGGAGTCCAAGGAAAAATGTCAGCTCTTCCATCATGCTCATTTCGAATTTGCTTTGCATGAGGTTTGAAAATTTATCACACAACTCTTTGTTTGTGGATCCAAAAATGATGTCATCCACATATATTTGAACAAGCAGTATGCTCTTCTTGTCTCGAATTCTGAACAGTGTTCTATCTACTTTTCCTTTTGTGAATCCATTCTCAGTTAGGAATTGTGACAAGGTATCATACCATGCTTTGGGTGCCTGTTTCAATCCATACAGAGCTTTCTTGAGTTTGTATACCTTATCTCCAAGAGTCTTCTGCTCAAATCCCGGAGGTTGTTCAACATACCCTTCTTCTTCCAATAAACCATTTAGGAATGCACTTTTTACATCCATCTGATATACAATAAAATTCTTGTGAGCTGCATAGGCAAGAAACATCCTAATAGCTTCCAATCTTGCTACATGGGGAAATGTTTCATCAAAATCTATCCCTTCTTCTTGGCAATATCCTTTGGCTACTAATCTTGCTTTGTTTCTTACCACTGAACCTTCCTCGTTCATCTTGTTCCTGAACACCCATTTAGTGCCAATAACATTTTGATGGGTGGGCCTTTGAACTAACTCCCATACTTTATTTCTTTCAAACCGATTGACTCTTCTTGCATAGCTTGAATCCAATGTGTGTCATCCAATGCTTGTGACACATCTTTAGGCTCTATTTGAGAGATAAAGCATGTAAACATGGCTTCTTGTTGAGTTCGGATCTTGTTTTGACACCTTCTCTTATATCTCCAATGACAAGTTCTCGTGGATGGTCTCTCAACCATCTTACATCAGGTTGGAGTAAGTTAGGTGGATTGATCGTCTAGCGTTTGTGTTGCTTTGATCAGCTCTCTCGCAATCACTTAGCCGCAAATTTTCCATTTGTTTATGAAACTCGATTATCTCATCTTCATCCGAGTTTATAATTCGACTTCAAAGATAGGGACTTTTCGCATGGTTGGTTGATTCACTTATCAACCGATTCTTCAATGTCTTCTCCATTTACATTGGGCTCATCGAACACCACGTGAATGTATTCCTCTGTAACCATAGTCCTCTTGTTGAGTACTGTAGGCTTTGCTTTTGGTGAGTATCCCAAGAAGATACCTTCATCGACTTTAGCATCGAAAGCCTTTAGATTGTTTTTGCCATTGTTATGGATGAAGCATTTACATCCAAATATTCTAAAATGTGCAACATTTGGTTTTCTCCTGTCCAAATCTCACAAGGAGTCTTTGTCGGTGTCTGTTTATCATATATCTATTTTGAGTGTAGCAAGTTTGTGTTGATTGCTTGACCCAAAATCTTTTTGGTAACCTGCTTGACTAACATGGTCCTTGCCGCTTTTTTGAGAGTTCTATTCCTTCTTTCGCAACTCCATTCGCTATGGAGTCCTTGCTGCAGATAATTCATGACAATGCCATTTTCAATACAATCGAGTTATTATACCATTGACAAACTCGGTTCCTCTCGATCTTATTTTAATAATGGTTTGGCTCTTCTCATTTTGAATCCTCTTCATCATTTGTGGTATTTTTGTAGAGTTTCTTTCTTCTTACACATGAATATTGTCCATGTATATCTTGAGTAGTCATCTACTACCACCAAGGTGTATTTCTTCCCACTTATGCTTTGGTTCAACTGGACCAAATAGATCCATATGTAGCAGATGCAATATCCTTGTTGAAGATAGACATGCCTTTTCTTTGAATGATGATTTGATTTGTTTTCCCTTTCGACATGCGTCACATATACTCTCCTTTTTGTATCCGAGTCCGGAAGTCCTTTCTCAAGATTGCTTTTGGCAAGCTTGTTAATTGTTTTGAAATTGGTGTGACTCTTCTTGTGCCACAACCAACTTGATTCAAATTTGTGCTCTTTGCTATGAGATGGTGCTTGGTGTTTTTGTTGACCAATCCACAATATACATGTTCTTTGTCTCGCATCCTTGCAACACAACTTCACTTGATTCTCGTATCCTTGATTTGGCATATACCCATGTTAAATCCAACATTATAGCCCTTGTCACAGAGTTGGGCGATACTTAGCTTGATTGAAATTGAGTCCTTCAACATATGCAACATCCGTGATTTCTAATCCATTTTCTTGATGGATCCAATGCCTCTTATTTCTCCTGGAGCTTCATTTCCTCCAAATATGACTTTTGCTCCTTAACTTCCTTAAATTTTGACAGATTTTTCTTGTTTTTGTCATATGTCCAAAATGACCACTATCCATGTACCAGGTTCCTTGGCACTCATTTATTGTTCCTTGAACCCGCAAACAAGGAAATTAAGTTTTAGGTACCCATTCTTGTCAGGTCCTGAGGGGTTAGTATTGTAAGATGATCCTACCAACCTATAGCCAATTGATTTGGCAAATTGCTTGGGGATTCTAGGTTCATACAACTGTCTCTTTTGTCTGTATGCCTGTATATGTGTTTTAGCAATTGCCTTCTTTGGGTAGTTATGATGTCTCCGAGTGTGGTGCCGGGTGCATATGTGTGCTTTGATGAAAGCTCTTATACCTTTGGAATGACCTTTCTTGAGTTCTAGGTCTTTGCCATTTGGGCTTATATTCCATAGGTCTTTCTTTGATAGTTTACATTATTCCAATCGCTTGGCTTGGATATTTTCTACCATTCCCATCATATGTGTTTTTTTTTACGGATCTTCCGGGATTTTTGGTAGCTCTGTTTCTTCTTTACACAAGTATTTCTGTTTGGAGTTTCTTTGAGGAACTCGGTGAATTTCTTCTCACTGTCCTCTCAAAGACACTCAACTCGGCCGTTTTCCTTTTCCTTTATAACCAATGCCAGTTTGCTTGTAATTGTGCTTTGGAATAAATGTGTGTGCACCATTTGGAGTTTTGGATTTTGAGATATTTCATTGCTTGAAGATCCTTTTTCCAAAATCACTTTTGGAGCTTGACATAGCACAGAGGAATTAAATCCTAAGCCCTGTCTTGTCTCCACATTCTCTTTGGCTCATGATAAGATCATCCAATGACTTAGATGCCTTAGTGAATGAGGCAATCACATTTTTGAGGTCATTCTCCATCTTTTCTATGGGAGCTATCTCTGCTATTAGTTTGGCATTTTCAGCCTTTAAAATTTTATTCTCATCAGCTATTTGACTTAGAGTACTCGGCTCCTTGGTCATTTGTGAGTTTTGGCTCTTGAGTAGGCTGTTTTCCTCATTTAGTAGTGTGTGTGAGGATTTAATGTGTTCAAAATCTTTCATCATTTTGCCTAATGAATCATAAAGATCAGTGGGTGATGAAGTGTGTGTGTCACGATCACTATCACTAGAATCGAGTGTGATGAGTCGAGTGTACCTCATCTTCTTGGTCGGGTTGGTCTTGTTCCTTGGCCATCGAGACAGATCAAGGCTTCTTCTTTGAGTCACTTGAGTAGTCGCTTCACCACTCTCGAGTCGGCTATGTCTCTTGACTTGGCGTCTCTTGTCAGTGATTCTGCGACCAACATTGCCTTTTTCTTTTCTTGTCTTCTTTCTCTCGAAGACTTTTCTTTCTTCTTCATTCCTGTATTTGTTGACTACGGAGGATACGGGCAATCAATGGCATAGTGACCCGATTTGCCTACAGTTCAAAGATAGATATTCAACCTTTTGATCAGCTCTTTCCATTCTTGGATTGTCACCCTCGATATTGACTTTTGATGATCTGTTTTCTTGGTTGGCCTATCTTCGTTGACTTGGAGGGAGCTGAGTGTCTTCTCGGAGGATTCGCCCTTGCCTCTCTTGTAGTTCTTATTGAAGAACTTGTTGAACCTTTTAACCATCAGGGCTATTTCCTCCGGGTCAATGGATTCTTTGACCTCGCCTTTCTTGCCATCCTTAACAATTAGAGCAAATTTGTTTTGGGTACAGTGCCTCTTCCTGGTCTTTTTCTTCTCAGCTCAAATTCGTAGGCTTTGAGATCTGAGAATAGCTCATGGTTGGATGTCTTTGATAGGTCCATGGAATGTCTTAGTGCCATGACCTTCATTTCCCATTCACCGAGACTTTGTAGGATCTTCATACACATTTCTTCGTGTATATTCTTTTCCAAGAAGCGAGATAGCTCGTTGGTAATTTCTGTGAACCGAGCATCCAGTTGATCCAGGTTCTCTCCTGCGATCATTTTGAAATTCTCAAATTTCTATACAACCACTGATAATTTATTTTCCTTGATTTGCTCTGAGCCTTCACAAATCAATGTTAGCTTGTCCCATATTTCTTTAGCCGTTTTGCATGATTTGACTTTATTGAACATGGCTTTGTCCAAGGTTTTGTAAAGAATATCGTTGGCCACATTGTCCAGGTTGTATCTTTTTCTGTCATCATTTGTCCATCCAGCTCTTGGTTTTTCAACCATAGCCGGTCTAGAGCGACATCCTCTTCACCTTCATTGCAGACTCTTCTTCTTACGATTGTGTTCACTTTTAAAATTTGTAGTGGCCCATCCTCTATCACTATCCACATCTCATCATGTAATCTTTGATAGATGAGCCTGCATACGAATTTTCCAATCATCAAATTCTTCAATTGTGAACATAGGGATACGTGTCAAATTTGCTTCCATGATAATAACTTTTGATAATAAAAAGAGTTTTGAAAACTTAAGTACTAAAACAGACTTTGAAAAATTTGGAGATCTAGTTCAAGAACCGGTGCGGAAGGCTCAATGAACCAACCGCTCCGATACCACTTGTAGGTCCCAAGGGTGTGAGTGTAAGGTTTAGAAGGGGGTTGAATAAACCTTACCAACTTTTCGATTTAGTCCTTTTTAAAGTTCGAGTTGATACTACACTGCTTTTTGTGTCCTTGGTGGATAGCCAATTTAGTAAATCAAGAGAGTTAGTCACTCAACGACTGACTCGAGCTGTTGATAGAATAACTCATTTGTTAAGATCAATTAGCTCAAGCTGATTTGTTTTTTGGAAGACTTTACACCCTTAAATTTGATTTAGTAAAGATTTAATACTTGGTTTTAGTACTTAGGGATTATCAAGTGGATAGAAAATTTATCAGCAGAGTTAAACAAATAAGATGCGAGAAATTAAAGTCTTTGAAATGTAAATGACACGATAAGATTTTATAGAGGTTCGAAGATGGGGTAATTCTTCTACTCCTCTCTTCTCCAACTCCTGGAGGAATCCACTAAGTATTGATCAAGTATAAAGAGTGGTAAATGTCCAGATACAAGTCTTGATCACACGGTGACTTGATCCTTTGGGACTCGATGGGAGATGCCTTGGTCACGCGGTGGCTTCTCGCACGACTCGGCTTCTTCACAGGGCAACTGCCTTGCTACTACAGCTCACTTGCTCAAGCTCTTTAGATTTGATCACGAAGCCCTCCAAAAACTCGAGACTGGTTTGACCTTGAACCTTTCTACAATTCTCCTTGGAATGTAGACCCCTTTTCTTCAAAGGTTTCCTCTTCAACTGATTGAAGCTATCTTTCCTTCACAGGTGAGTGTTGGATTGATTTTCTTCGTGATGTAGGCTTGAGGATTAATCTTGAATGATTTGAGAAAGATGTTTTCTTGAAATGTTCGTGATTTAGGTAGTCAAGGCTCTCTTTTCTCAGAGTCATTCCTCAGCCTTTTATAGTGATCTTTCAAAAATCTGCCCGTTGAAGAGATAGGCTTATTTTTGAAAGTCACTTGTGGTCGTTGGCTTGTCTTGTTGCGATCCTTGAGTTGCCACTTCCTCGTATGAATTGTTCTTGACTTTTCGAGTTCGACATGGTGTAGTGCTTCCCATTGGTTCATTCCCTTTGCACGCTCCTCGGGGTCGAGCACTTCGAGAAAGGTAGCATGGAGATTATTACTTTTAAGTAATTCTCTTGATTTTGCAACGGATCTCTTTCGATTATCTCGACAATCTTTGCATTTCCTTGCTTTCCCCAGGTGACTTAGAGTCACTTTCAATCATTTGATGACTCTTCGTCACTTCAACTTGAGACTTGGCTATCTTGAGTTGACTTGATCGATACTTTACTCACCGTGCATCTGTTTGCACCTTGATCGAGTTCCGTCTTCTCTTCTTTGCCATACTCATTTGTCTTGCGGTGGAGTCTTCCTTCTAGTCTCCGGTTGTCTTCTAGCATGTTTAGGCATAGTCGACTTAACTCAGCTTGACCAGCCCTATTTGTTACAATGCAGTTTACAACAAAAAATGGGTTGCCAACTTCCTATTCTAAGTTTTAAATGGCATTCATCAAAATCTAAACAATAAATTTCCCAACAGACAATAGTGACAACAATGCTTGTGTGACCCACTCAACGAATCAGAATCATTTAAGACTTAAGATAATGATACGTTTTTGGTAAACTGAATTGAGCAAGACAACAACAAGGGATTTGATATGATCAATGATGATGCACAGATTTGAGACCATATATGTATTGAAATTTTGCTAAGACTTTGTTAGTTTCGAATTTCGAGGATGAAATTTTTCTTAGTGGGGGAGAGTGTAATACCCGACATTAAATTTTGAATCTCGGAATTTTAGAGTAAATTTTTCGCAAATTTAAGGGTCTAGATTGTTAATTTTATTATTTTGAATTTTATAGTTGGTTAAGAATTTATTATCATGAGAATATAAATCCGGACAGAAGACCTAAAATTAAGTTACGCGGCTCTCTATTTATTTCAAGCCAAATTAAAATATAATTGATCCTCATTTTAGTGTATTTTCGGACCAAATCATAAACCCATTCAAAAAGCCCACCAATCCATCTTTACTATATATAGTTCATTTCTAAATTTGGAAATATCTAAAAATAGAAACTTACCTAGAAGGAAGCCTCTCATCTCTCTCTCTTTCTCGCAACTTGCCGCCGGCCACCGACCTCCGACGGTGGAAACCAACAAACTATATACCATCCTAACCGTTTTGTCGCCCTTATTACAAATCCGTTGTCGGATTTTCGATACGATGCCCCGATCGCTGGCAAATCGCGGTAAAAGTTTAAATTTCTGAAATATTTAACTCACGATCTACGGAGATACGACCATTGGAGTTTTATAAAACTTATACCGTTAGAAAGCCCATTCATGTCGTTTCTAATGCCACCTCTAATGCTAAGATCGGATATTTGGATCACCAAAAACTGGCCGACGAAGTTTCTGCAAATTTCGTCACGAACCCGCGCGACCCGCCAACTTTGACCGCCGATTCCCGGAGATCCACTGGTTCAAAATCGGTGAGCCTTATACCATTTTGTTTGTCTTTTCATGTACTTCAAAACCACTCAATCAATTTTATGATCAGAATTATATTCCTTTGTAAATTAAAGATTGAAGTTGACGAATTTTCTTTTAATTTTTTCCCTCAAAATGGTCTCTCTTCTTTTGTTCTCCCTTTCTTACCTTTTTTTTTCTGCCGGTGATGTACATTCTTAGGTGTTTATGTGTGTGTGCAGGTGTGTGTATATGTAAGTGCAAGTGTGTGCGTGTGGGTGTGCATGCGTGCGTATGTGAATGTATGTTTTCATTGTGTGTGTGTTGGGTGATGAGGGTGGACGGGACGAGGAAGTGGTAGGCGGTCCATCGCCGTCGGTGACGGGCGGCGTTGGCGGTAGAGAAAGTGCTTGGTGGTGAAGGATGAAGGGTGGAAAATAATGGAGTTTAGGATAGGTTATATATAATTAGAATAAGTTTTGGGCTTGGTTGTAATTTCTAAAAACTTCATTTCAGCCCTCTATGGTTTCAATTTAGTCCACCTAAATCAACTCTTTAGATGTTGCAGATTAACCCCAAAGCAGCTTATACGAATTTCCAAATCAGACCCCAATATTTTTAAACTGAGTCTCAAATATTATGAAATGCCCCCAAGTTTTAGGAATATCTTTTTTTTTTTTATTTTTAAGTTACGATAAAATATTATATTTTCATTTTAGGCTCCTAAGATATATTATGCTATTTGTGTAGCAGACGAGATCGAGCCGATAACTAGGACTTGTATATTGCACTATCATTCTGCACGTCATAAAGGTGGGGCACTTAACCGTGTACTATTGCTATTGAATGCAAGTTGATTGTTTAATTAATCATGATTAGTATGTTTTGCATGAATCCCATTAGTATGTAAATTGCTGGTTGTTGGTGTTAAGATCTTAAAGGAATATTAAATCTCAGTTTGGAGAAACTTGATTTCTATTTTGTTATAAAAAATAATAATTTAGATTTAAACTCGTAAATTTTCTAAAATAGTAACGCCTAAAAAAAAATAACTTTCAAATATATTTGCAAATCGGGGCGTTACAGTTTCTAACATGTTTCTTTTAATAAAAATAAGTAAAATTGTATTTAAACATCGAAAACTTTATGGAAACAACAAAGAAACATCATAACAACATTAAAAAGGGTATGGAAACAACTCAGAAACAACATAAAAAATATTTAAAACACAACATGAATAAAAAGAGTTTAAAAATAGGTAAAAAGTATATTTACACATTGAATACTACATGAAAACAACAAAAATATTTATTAGAACAACATTAAAAATATTATAGAACAACACCGAAACAATAGAAACAATGTACAAAATAATATATGAATTAAAAACAGCATAAAAAAAAGTAACAGTTGTTTTGAAACATTGAAACAACAAAGAAACAACATAGAAACAACAAAGAAACAAATTTAAACAACATCGAAACAACTTATATAACATATAAAACAATGCAGGAACAAAAAAATAAAAAAAAATAAAAATAATCAAAAAACAACAAGGAGCGTAAAAAAAAATTTAGGTACAAAAATAAAAAAATAGGCACAAGAGTAATTGGAGTGTATTGTGTGGTAATGGTACAAAAATCAGTGCATTCCATGTAATTTTCCCATTATTATTTGGGTTAAGGACACATTTGCCCGATGTTTGGGAAAAATGACATTTTACGTTCCTGAGCCTTTTTTGGACTTTTTTATACCTGATTTTTTGGATATTTTCACGATCCCACCATTTTTTTCCCATTGTTTTGACGTTGTTGTTTCAAGGTTGTTTCAAACATGTTTAATCTAATAAAATACTAGTAAAAAAATATTTTTTTTAAAATCAATTTTATACTCGAATTATTAAAAACAACTAGTAAGGTGCATGCGTGTTGCACGTAATCTAAATAATTTGTGAATTTAATTAAAATTAAATCTTAACAGTGGAATAATTTTTTATTAAAAATTATTTTGTATATATAATAAATGCCACTCGTATATTTTGATTCTAAAACAAAATTTGCATGATTTAAATCAAACATTTTAGTAGGTCAAATTGATAAGAGACTTTTTATGCATGTTTTACTTGTTTATTTGGTATGATTTAGGTTGTTTTGTTGTTAGTTTCGTAGGGTTTTGATTGTAAATGGTTCATATTATTGTGAGGTGCTTTTATTGGTGTAGATTGATAATACAGAGCTATTTTTGGTGAATTTCGAGCCATGAATTCATGTCAAAATATATCCCACCATTTATGGATGCAAAAACTCTTGAAAAACCAAGCCAAACGCGTCATTTCGGAGCCTTTCAGACTGAACACGGCCCATGTGTGTTTTTCTACACGGCCATGTTGAAAATGAACCAAAAAAGAGAAAAAACATGGCCATGACATACCTACACGGCCAGGCCATGCTTTTTAGCATGGCTGTGTTCGGGAGACTTCCAAAGGCAGTGTTTCTCAGCACGGTCGTGCTGCGGGACTGTTTCTGCATGATTTTTGAAGGGTATTTTTGGGAAAGCACTTCAACCAGGCCTTTTGACAACCCTTTTTGCACATTTACACCTCATTGTGCTGCACTAATTCCTTACTTTTCCACATGATCACATGAAGATAATGATCATAACAACCCAACTCATAAAATAAAGCATTAAACTATCAAAAGATGACATTATTAAGAAATACCTTCACCAAAATAATGTCTATAAAAGCCAATAGTGTGGTTGAAGGAGGCATTCATTCATATACATAAAGAATCAGATTTTAGAGATGAGATTTTAGAATGAAATTGGAGACAAAATAAACATATAGTGTGGGGAGGGAGAGAGTCAGAAGGTCTTGAACAAGGAGACTTGGAACACCGTGAAGAGGCGCTAAGGCACAAGGATAGAAGATCGCTTGGAGAGGAAGATGAACACCACCACTTCATCATCATACATCCATCAGGGGAGTCTTTTGTTAGTTTTGAAAGTTTTAACTTCAAGTATTCATGTCGATTTCGAGAGAAACTTCTTGTTTAATTGTTGTTTTAATTTTCAAATATATCATGTGTAAGTCCAAGTGGCTACGATAATCTAGAGGGAGGTGGTGAATAGATTATCTCCATCTTTTCGATTATGCCCTCTGTTTTTAAGCAAATAAGCCAAGATAATAATAAAGGTGCGGGAAGTAAACAACATGCGTCGATTTATAGAGGTTCAACCCACCTAGGGCCTAATCCTCTACCACCCAAGTATATCCGAGATGGATTTCAAAAACAAAAAAAAAAGATTTTATTAATTATCAAAATTAATACAACACCTTACAACATCACCTTCAAGAGCACCACACTCTTCTTCAATACTACCTTTGAGATTACCACAATCTCTTTTGAAGATTGCCACAATCTCCAACGTCACCTTGTGAAGATTACCACAATCTTCAACCTTGAAGAACACCAAATTCTTCAACACCTCAAGAGCACCGCACTCTTTAATAAGAAGATCACCACAATATTCTTGCACCTATCACCTAGATCACCCAAGTGCGTTATTACCAAAAGAACACTCACAAGGATATCTTGTGTTGAATGATAACCCAAATATTCAAGATTACAACTCGATAATGAATGATACAAATTGAGTGCAAGTGTAATCAAGAAATAAGCCTAGACCTCAAGATGTGAAAGTGAAAGACCTTAGGCTATTACAACAAGAATATTAACAAAGAAGAACAAATATGTTTGCTTGAATGTTTCTTGTTGTGTTGTAGTATTCTCTCTTGTTGTTGTGCTTCAAATCTTCCTCTATTTATAGGAGATGATTGATCATTGATAGGCTCCTCTTGGGAACTGATTTCTATAAAAAAAATTGCAATTAAAATCAAGATTATAGCTGTTAGAAATTAATCCCACAAATTAAGGAAAAACTGTCTACTGCACAACGGTTTGAATTTTGCTGTCAAACTATAGGGTGACCGGTCGCGCACAGATAAACTTTGAAAAGAAAACACATCAAAAATCAATAGGGGGAACGGTCCAGGGGGGATCGGACCAGTCGGCATAGGGTCCGACCGGTCGCCCGGCCCAAGCCCAATATTTCATTACAATGCGTTCTGTAATGTTTCTAGGTACCGGTCGCCTTCTAGGTCGACCGATCGACCTTCAGGGTTTTCTCAAACGTCTCATTTTTGTTTCAAAACTCATCTCCAGGTACGGGTTACCCTAAAGGGCGACCGGTTGACATCAAAATAAAAGTGTTGTCCAATATTTTATCGAAAATAAACTTCAAGAAATACTCCAAAAAATAGTAAAAATATTTTAAAACGATCGGGAGTATTTCGACAACATTTGAAATATAGTTTTGATGTAAAAACACATTAACACAAAATCATTAAAAGTGTTGTCCAATTTTGTCGAAAATAAACTTGAAGAAATACTCCAGAAAATAAGTAGAAACAATTTAAATCATTTAGGAGTATTTGGACAACATTTAAAAACATTGTTTTGGTATAAAAACAAAATCATCAAAATCATGATAAAACCATTTATCAAACATCATGAACTAAATCGCTAGTGTTTGAATATCAAGAACCCTATAACTTATTCATGATTATCAATTCCAATGTTTTAATATGTTTTCTTATGCTTTTATGAGATTCGCTTATGTTATGCTTGTTTATTCGAATTGGTATATGCGCAGAATTGATTTGAAGTTTATTTTTCGAATTAGGGTCAAACCTAATATGCTTTTATGGTGAAATAGAACCAACATAAGTGAAAGGAGTTGCATGCAATCATAGATATATGACGACATAAATTTTTCGAATTAGGGTCAAACCTAATATGGGAATTCATAAATCGCTAATGCAATCTTGGGAGTTTTAACTAGAAAGATATTTCAGTTAATCAACTTGAGGTTAGGAGTTATTCACCTCGACGGAGGGTTTAACTTAATTTAGGAATGCCTACGGTCCACGAAGCATGAAAGTATGTTAAGGTATGGTTAAAACTTAAGGGTTATGGTTGTATTAATTTGGTAAAATAACAAAGACGTTTTAAGGAGATTCACATTCAAGCACGTTTCTATTCATCATCTTCCAATCTGAGTGTATCTGATATCTTTCGTGTTCTTAATTGCCTCTTCCACTTTTATTTGCTTTCATTTTATTTTTATTTTGCAAAACTATTTGATGAATTTGTAGGCTAGATAATAAAATAATGGTAATTACTAGTAATCATAGTCCTCGTGGGAATGACACTAGATACTCGCTTAGCTTTGCTATAAACGATAGGTGCACTTGCCTAGGCTATTTTTAGGAGTAGCTTCTGAGCCATCAAGTTTTTGGGCGCCATTGCTGGGTACTAGGATATTGAGAACACCTTAGTTTTATTAATCTAGTCATTTTTTAATTATTCTCCTATTTGTTTTCATCTTATTTGGGCAGATTATGAAACTCATCGTGGAACAGGGAACTTTACTTAGTAATATTGTGACCAATCTGCGCGACAAACCTCTATAGTAAGGTGATGTAGTCCAACTACACAACTATAAAGAAGCACTGACCGGGAGGCAACCCGATAATTCATTGTTTCTTTTATTTATTGAGTCATAGGTTGTTAGGGAGTCGTGAGTCAGTAATTGGATATTTTGGTGTGTTGGTAATGTTTTTGTCTTAGTTGAGCAGATTTGAGCTTTCACGGTATTCGAGTGTTTGTTGCAAATTCTTGTTAAATATGCATATGTCGGTGAAATCCCTAGACTGAACTACCCAGAGGTCGCCCGCATCGATTCCACTCTCAATGAGAAGGTCGTTAGTTTCCTTCTTTATCGCTTTCTTTTCTTTTTTAGTTTCTGTTGTTTTTGTGTATTTTGTGTGTATGTCCATCTCTTTCTTTCACATTGAGGACAATGTGAATCTTTAAGTTGGACTTTTTTGGAATGCTTGTGTGTTTGCTATTATTTGAATTTGTTGATAGGAGATATGGTTTTTTTTTAAAGAAACAAATTGAGAGTTTGTTAGTCAATATTTTGGCCCAATTACACATGAATTAGCTTTATAAAGTGTTTTAAATGCAAAACAATTGGTTGTCTTGAAAATATTGACATGGATGTGGGTTGATTTTAGACGAGACTTATAACGCCATAATACTTGATTTTTAATGCATATATGAAGATACTTAGGGCTACGAACGTATGATAACTCTCGATTTAGTAGTAGTAAGCTAATTGTTAAACTAAGCTAGTGAAAAAAAACAAAAACAAAATGGACCAATCGAAGTTATACTCCTCGATTTGTTTTTGCTAAGTAATTTGGAGCATTCATGAGCCCCATGTTTGTCTTTTACGTAAAACGATGACATGAATATGATTATGGAAAACCATCCTAGGAGTGTTTGAACTGAAATTCAAAATATAAACCTAGTGGAAGTATGCCCTGAACGTCCTAAGAAAAAGAAGAAAAAAAAAAGAAAATAAAGGAATATTGTATATTTGCTTGCATTTCTCATTCCAATAAAATTCAAAAAGCTCGGTTATATGACTAGTGAAAGAAGTTGCATGCAATCCTAGATATAGGACGACATAAATCTTCCTGATTAGGATCAAACCTAATATGGAAATTCAAAAATTGTTAATGCAATCTTGTGAGTTTTAACTAGAAAGATATTTCAAATAATCTACTTGAAGTTAGGAGTTATTCACCTCGACGGAGGGTTTAACTTAATTTAGGAATGTCTACGGTCCATGAATCATGAAAATATATTAAGGGATGGTTAAAATTTAAGGGTTATGGTTGTATTTATTTTGGTAAAATCACACAAAACGTTCTAGAGGATTCACATTCATGCACGTGTCTATCCTTCATCTTCCAATCCAAGTGTATGTGATATCTTTCGTGTTCTTAGTTGCTTCTTCCACTTTTATTTGCTTTGGTTTTATTTTTATGTTGCAATAAACTACTTGGTGAATTTGTAGGCTAGATAATAAAAAGACGATAATTAGTAGCAACCATAGTCCTCGTGGGAATGACACTCAATACTCACTTAGCTTTGCTATAAATAATAGGTGCACTTGCCTAGGCCGGTTTAGGAGTAGCTTCTGAGCCATCACAAATATGATTAGGACATTTTGTACTCAAAAACACAAATACTTATATGATATCATAAATAAAAAATATAATGGATACTAACAAACTAAAAAGTATTATGAAAAAAATATTCCAAGAACTCTTTTTTCATCAATTCATCAACTCATATTTTACTTGTTGAGTGTCTCCTTCGGCGTCATGCTTGGCTTTGACACTTTTTCGAAACTTTTTTAATGTATTTTTAGCCCAAGTATGATTGATTGACGTATGAATGTCTTACTCTTTTGTCCATCTCCGAAAGGAGTGCTATCTCTTAAACTGACTCGGCTACAACATTTAGTTTTTTTTTACCACTTGCGCTATTTTCCTAAGAACGATGATGAAGTGAATTTTTTTTTCGTATTTTCTCATTTCCAAACACATATATTCAGTTTATACTATTCATAAAATCGAAAATATTTCCTTTCAAGTGTTTGATTGAAAATAATATAATTGTAAATAATAATATAATATAATAGAAAAACTTAAATATAATATAATAGTAAATAGGTTTTATGTTTAGCTTATGATCAACTTTTCTCTTGTTCAATTTAGATGGTTGGAGACATCTTTTTTTTTTTAAATAACTTTTAGATTTTTTATTTGCATTAGATGCATCACAAATAATTAATTGAGTAATTTTACATACTAAAATTTGATAAATCATGAAAAATACATTAATAATAAAATAATTGAATCTAAATCATGTTAAATCGTATATTCATTATTCCAAAAAAAAATAGATAAAGATTAATGAATAAAACTTGGATAACAAAAATATGATTTTTTTTTCAAAATTCTAGTAATAGTTAATATTCAATCATTATTTTTTGGCAATTTTATTTTGTTAGAGGAATTTATGTATATGTAATACTAAATCATTGTTGTTTTGGGCATTTTGTGACATTGAATTATGGACTATAATTTGAAGTAGTTTAGTTTCATACTCGTAAATATAGGTTTAATTTGTAATTACAGTAACAAAAATCAAAAAATATTGTAGCATATAATTGCAAAAATCATATTCAAAGATAACACTTTTCATTGTTGCAAAATTATTGTGGTTGAGAACAAACACAATGGTGTATAAATGTTGCAAAACTGTTGTTGTTTATGTAAATAACATCATCTTTAATGCATTGCAAAACTGATGTCTGTTTTCTAAACAACAACAGTTTGTCTTCGTTGTCTTTTAGTACCCTTATTACAACACAACCTTCAAATGAAATAATTTGGTATTTATTTAGCTTTTGTTTAGTTACAAAACAAGTGACCTTTTATATCCCAAATTTTTCTTATGTTTTCTTCAATTGTAACATTTAAAATATTTTGATTTTTTAAATAATATCAGTTTCATATTAAACTACATTAAAGATTTACAACCATATGTTATAATCATATATAGAAGACTTCATATGATAGAATTTTAATTTAAATTGGAGTATTATGCAAAGTAGTATATTTATAATTTTTTTGTATTTTTAAACAACTAAAATATATTTATAATAATTCAAGAGTAAAATGAAATATAAAATTAAAGCTGAACAAAAAGAAAAATAAAACATTCTAGTCATACAAGTTTTGATTAAATTAAAAAAAAAGGGCAAAATACATGATCATAGCATTAAATCTATACTAATCATGAGATAAAAGTATAATTTTTAATGTGAAGGTATAACAAAGAGCAGATAAAATAAGAGAAGTTTTGTTTTATTTGAATGCTATTCATGTTGGTTCTTTATTTTTTATGGCCTGAAAAATAGGAAGAAAGTACAAAAACAAATTTGACAAAGAAAAAATTGATGAAAAACCGAACAAATTTTTTGTAGCAAAATAAATGTCCTTTTAAAGCAAGTATATTAAAATTATAAAAATCTCTTCCTAAAATAAAAAAATAAAAATAAAAAAGTAAGCTAACTCTGGATGACAACAATATTTTCTAACCTAACGAGATACATTTTTTAGTATTTAATGTGGAGGTATAAGAAAGATTAATCTCTTTTTTATTTTAGTTGTTTTCTTGTGCCTTTTGTTTTTCCTCGCCTAAAAGATTAATGAGGGAATGTAAACATTAACAAAGAACAAGAAGGAGAAAGACGGAGCAATTTTTTTGCAGCAACACAAATGTCCTTTTAGACTCTAGATATGGATACCAATATGACTTTTATAAAATAATATTCATATCTCACATTATAAACTTTGGTTTCAAAATTATTGTTTTTTATTAAAATATATTATGATTTCAATATATATTTAAAGCTGTTTTTTGGGGCAGATCTCTTCAAGTCAAAGTTTCTGATAAAAGTCAAGTCTTCTTCTTCCCAAGCGGGAAGTCTTCCTAGTCTTCTTATCCGGGAGCTAGAAATATTCAACTGGAAACTTGCCTGCTCACACGCAAACGTTAGAGGGGCTACGGAGTTATCCTAGGGAGGTCCCTCTGACGTTCAAATTAGCACAGTGATCGAGAGAGAATGTAAGACAGTAAACGAATACTGAATAATGCTTTAAGAGTGATTATGAGAGAATTAACTTACAAATAAAGAGGATGGACCTTTATACACCTGGACGATGGGTCATGTGGGCCGTGTAGGAGCAATTAGCATGTGGACCATTCTCGGACTCCTTTCAGCCGTGTTATTCTATTAATAGCCCATTGGGCAATTAATAATATACTAATATATAAACCGAATTCTATATCAATTATTAAATATTGTTTTTGCCCCTAACATAAGCCTCCCAGCTCTGGTGCCGCGGGAGAATAGAGCATTGTGGGAGCTGAACTCATACCGTGTGTGGCTTATCGTGTTTTGTCTTGAGTTTCTTTGACCATTCTTACACAAGGACACACTTGGAAGAAGAGCCTACCATGTCTTCCAAAAGTAATGTTTCTCTCTCTACTCTGTAAATTTGAATTTCTTTGCTTGGTAGAACACTTAGTGAAAATTTCTTGAGAATTGAGGAGAGTTTCTTGAGTATTGAGGGGACTGACCATGGAGAGTTGTAGTGAGGAGTGAAGTGCATCAAGTAGTGAGGAGAGAGATGAGTGCACAAGAGTCGAGATAGGGCACCCCGTAGTTGGAAAGGGCTCCCAGGGCGCCCACCCGTGCAGGGAAGGGCGCCCCCCCGAGGGGCAGCCCAAGCCCCCTTTGCATTTCTCTATTTTTCCCAGAGTTTTCACATATTTTCGGCTGGGTTCCAGCCTTTTTTCACTTCCGCTCGGGGGCCGAGGCGTCACTGGCCATTTAGTCTTTAGTTCTGTTATTCCATTTCCACCTTTACCAGCAGGCTTTGATATTCCCCCTCACGCTCCGGAGTTATGTTGTGATGATGAGGGAGAAGTAGAGCTTGAGTAAGATTCAAATCCGAGTGATGAGGTTCCTGAGAAGGAATCCAAGGGGGACAATCCATAAGAGGTCCATCGGTCTAAGTATTAGCATAGGCCTCATCCCGGGTGTGGAACAGTTGATCCAAGAGAGTTAGTCAGCAAAATTTCATCTCAGTGTCTTCGTAGGTTAAGGGAGTGATTAGGGCTCCCTTAGGCATTCCGGACGTTGGCTCCAGAATTAAGAAATAGACTTACTCATCTCTCTAAGGGCTTCAATACAATGTATCTTTATAGCTTCTTTGTTGGTTTCACTCTTCCCCGGGATAATTTTCTTGTGGCGATCCTCGGATTGGTGGGAACATGTGTTGGATAGATGGTTCCCCAAGCTTACACATGTATATGGGGATACAAGTATTCCATGTGGGAGTTGGATATGCCCGCGACCGTTGATGGATTCCACTCCTTGTTCTATGCCAAGAAATCTTCGGGAGGTAATTTCTCTCATTTCTTTCCTCACCTCCAATGCAATTTTCTTATGGGACTCCTCTCTCCTGGAGGGCTGTGGAACGAGGACTTTTTCTATGTCTGGGATAATTGTTGGGAGTTCTCCCACGAATGGGTTTCAGAGGCCAAGTCGGCCCGTGGCGCTAGTGCTTCATTCAAGGAGTTGTCGGAGGCTTATAGATCCAAAGGGTTGTTTAAGCGTCTTCTGAATGTTAGGAATTTCTTGGGTACTCGATATTGCTTTACTTCCTTGTACTATTCTTCGCTTTTACTTGTATACTTTACTGTTTCTGTTCTTTGATATTGATTCTTTTTTATTCCTCAGGAAATGAGAGCAATAGTTTGCTGAGTTGATGGCCTTCAAAAAGTAGGAGAATGAGAAGACCAAAGGAAAGTCTGCTGCTGGCGGGAGCTTGAGTTATTTTTTCCGGTGGCGTGAACTGTCGTGAGGAGATTCATTTCCACTGGGTTTTCACAGATTCTGCCATGGGATATGCCAACACTAGAGGAGCATTGTCGGTGCATGATCAATCCCACCTTGGATCTCTGTCCTTCAAAGACACTGAGACACATCTCTGTGGAGACGTCGCTTGGGTAAGCTTTGTGGTTGCTTTACATTCTCATTTTTCATTCTTGTTTTCTTTTATTCAATAAGACTTGTGCAAATTTTGGTGTAGATTTTGAACCTTGATGCGATATCAAACCATCGGGGTGAGGTGGTGGAGATGGAGAACCGCCAACTTCAGAGCAAGGTGAAGAACCTCAAGGCGGGTGCTAGTCGGCACGAAGGCCAAATGTATGATTTGTCTAAGAAGTATGAGCGGGTGAAGGCTCAGCTTGCGCACGAGGCAGTGATGGGCGAGGTGTTCTTTTAGTCTTTTGTTGACGTCCAGTTATTAGCGAATGAGAGGTCCAGCTCGGTGGAGGTCTACAAGGCTTCTTTGTATTAGCGTTCGCATTTGAAGAGAGAGTCCTCCTCCTACTTTGATAAGGCGGTGCATCATTTCCAAAAGCTGCTACAAGAGAGTGGGAAGGCCTCACGTGAGGTGATAGGTATCCTGGATTGCAGAGTTTTTGATGATGAGGAGGGACATATTGAGGCTTTAAAGGATTTTCTGAGGAGCCAACAAGATCTGAGACGCGGTGATGATGGAGAGGAGATTGGCGGTGCCAATGCTACAAAGAAAGGTGAAGCCCCCCATGTGTGAGTAGTGATAGTTCATTCTGGCCTAGACGACTCTTGCTTTCAACCTACCTATTTAGGGCTTGCTTTCTTTGCTTGGATATTTTTCTTGCTTATTCCCCTGAGATGTTTATTTACCTCAGAGGGGCCAGATGATGTTTTTGTTGCTCTGATGTTACGCTCATACTCGTGCTTTTCTTCATGCATATTCATCTCTTGACACTTTTCTTGTTATATTTGCACATGATTTTTCGTAGGGACTTGTTCATATTTGCTGTGGAGACGGATCCTCCCTCTTGGGAGGAAGCCTTAATTCTTCCAAAATGGTCGGAGGTACTTGTACATAGATTAGGGGGTGCCCTTCCGAAGCACAAAAGGGGCGCCCTTTAGGAACTCGGGGGGGTGCTCTTTCGGAGCCCAGAGAGGGCACCCTTCAGGAGCTCTTCTCAGAGCTCGTGTTTCATTTATTGCTTTGATTGTGTATTGATTCCTTCCGCGCATGTGTTAGTATTGTTCCCTTCTTTTCATTGTATATTCATGTGTTGTATGTTGGCGAAAAAGCAAAATTTACGATGACCCCGTGAGGAGGCCCATCCCAACTAGAGGCATCAGATGAGGTTTATTTACGTGGTCCCCCATGAAGAGGACCCTCCCATCCGGGAGCACCGGATGAGATTTATTTACGAGGACCCCCGTAAGAAGGCCCATCCAATCTAGAAGTGCCGAATGAGATTAATTTACGAGGACTTCCATGAGGAGGTCCCTCCTATCCGAGAGCGCCGAATGATGTTTATTAATGAGGACCCTCGTGCGAAGGCCTCTCCCATCCGAGAGTGTCGTATGAGGTTCATTTGTGAAGAACCCGTGAGGAGGCCTCTCCTATCTAGGAGCGCCAGATGAGGTTTATTTATGAGGACCTCCGTGAGGAGGCTCCTCCCATTTGGTAGCACAGGTCATATTTATTTACGAGGAACCTTATGAGGAAGGCCCTCCCATCTGAGCGTCGAATGTGGTGTATTTACGAGGACCCCCGTGAAGAGGTCCTTCCCACCCGTGAGTGTCGGATGAGGTTTATTTACAAGGACTCCCGTGAGGAGGCCTCTCTCATCTGGGAGCACTTGATGAGATTCTTATAGGAGAGCGCCCGAATGGTCATCGACCACAGCCGTGTTCGACAATTAACTGCATGCGAGAAATCATAGCAGAAATATGAGAGTAATTTATTTAGTATTCACTGGCGATAAAGTTTTAAAACAATTGGGTGGAAATAATATGAAACGGAAATAAAAATGTTTAACATCTCCGGGACGAAAATAAACTGGAAGTAGATAAAATACTAAGGGCTCCAAAAGACAAGGGAAAACTGGCATCTGCAGAAGCTAGAGAGATTTGCAGCTCCTAAGGAGGTGTGGCACTCTCGGTATCTTGTTTGGGGAGGTCACTTCATCCTCAGTGTTATCGCGTAGCATTTCCGTGTAGTCTCGATGTCCCCAATGGCCACTCCCATTGCATATTCCATGGTGAGTTTCAGGTAGAGGTGAACTGTGGAGGAAGTGGCTCGGGGTTAGTTCAAGAGGTGTCGTCAGAAGTCTGTGTTGCGGGGGCAAAGAATCCCTGGGGGGATGAATTTGACTGTCTTCATGGCGTAATAGGGAATGTCCCCTAAAACTTATTTCCCAGGCACAGTCATGATCTTGATGCACATTGTGGTGGTCCACATAATCTTGTAGATGACCATGTCGCTTTTAGTTTCCTTCCTTAGCTGAATGCAAGCTTAGTGTGTCTTCTATCATGATGAAAGTGGCAATAAAGGTTGGTCTGAAGTCGTGTGGAACTGTCTCTCATTCTCCGAGGGGGCTCTATGATTTTCTGCTCTCGAGCGGTGGCAAGCACTTCTGTTAGTGGTGCGCTTAAGGGAATTGTTGCTCGCCACCATTCTTTCTGCTGCTTTGAGGCTGGTTCTTGTCTCCTTCTCTGGTCTTGCGATTGTTCTTCCATGGGGACTCCATGGCTTCATCTGCAGGGACAGGTGCTCTGATACGGTTTGGGAATATCTCAAAGTGGTGAGAAATCCTTCTTCCAATGGCTCCACAAAATGTTCTCAGGGAGTGATATGTTGCTGAAACCTAGCCAAGGTCTCCTGCTGGATGCTAATAACTTCATTTACATCTTCTACGAGTTGTCCTATAAAATCATGTAAAGGTTCCCCCACCTTGTTTAAAACATCGATGGTCTCGTGGTTTTCCTAGACAAAGAATTGTTGCACAAAAGCCTCAATGATTTATCCATCATGGTTATGGAGCCCTCTAGGAGCTTATTAAGCTAATTGAACCAAGTCAGGCCTTGCTCGGTTAGGTGGTTAAGAAAGCCTTGCAGCAAACAACATCTGTCATATTTTAGAGATTTGCTTCAGCGTAAAATTTATCCAAATGCTCCTGCGGATCTCCAGCTCCATTATACTCCGGGAGATTGAAGGTCTTAATTTCAGAAGATAGTGGCTCAGTCAAGATGGCAGGGGTCAACAGACTCCTCTTCCTTGAGGCGGTAGCTTGTGAGTGGGTATGACTGGGTTGCGTTGCTTGGGACTCTTTTGCTTGTGGTGGTTCCATGCGATTCTCGCGTCCTTCATTCCTTGCTCACTGACCTCCCAAGTCAGTGTCTTCAATAGCTGGTGGAGCTCGAGGTGGTCTTCCTGCAGCTTCGGATATGGCTTGATATCTCAAAGAATTCTAGACAGCTTCTTCCAATAGGATTTGAAGAGCTTCACAAGTCAAGTGAATTTCTTCAATGGGTGGAGCTCCTCCAGATGGAGGAGGCGGCGCCCTTTCTCTTTGTAGGGAAGTCGGCGCCTTTTCGGTGGAAATGTAGTTGGCCTCCTACCTTCTTGATAGTTGTTCCTCCAGCTAGTCTCGACGCCGTGACCAGCAGCTTGGGATCCGATTTCGTGTACTTGAGATCGGTTCTGCATCTTCGTGTGCTTTGGTGTTTCCCACAGACGACGCCAAAATGATACTACTTTTTAGGACATATCACTCCAAGTCAAGGTTTCTGATAAAAGTCAAGTCTTATTCTTTCCCAGAGTGGGAAGTCTTCCAAGTCTTCTTATCCCGGAGCTGGAAATCTTCAACTGGGAACTTACCTGCACACACATATATTATACAGGCCCGACTTTGTCCCAGGAAGACCCCTTCAACACTGAAGTCGACACAATGATTGAGAGAGAATGTAAGACGATAAACGATTGATAATGCTTTAAGAGTGATTATGAGAGAATTAACTTACAAATGAAGAGGAGGGACCTTTATATACTTGGATGATGGGCCTTGTGGCTTTTGTAAGAGAAATTGGACTGTGGGCCAGTCTCGGACTCCTTTTGGGCCGGGTTATTCCATTAATAGCCCATTGGGCAATTAATATTATTTCAATATATAAACCGAATTATATATTAATTATTAAATATCATTTTTGCTCCCAACAATATTATCAATAGAATATGTATGAATTAATTACAAAAAACGAATTATATAAATTAGTAATCAAAAGAAACATTAAGTGTGATAGAGTTAAAATTGGCATATATGTCCTATTAACAAATTTTGAAGAAAACTTTTAGAAGTCACTTTATACATATTATTTGAGTTTCTCAGTGACACTTGAATACGAGTTAAAAAAAATACCCCACTAAAAGCTTATATAAATTAAAAATTAGTACGATATTTATGATAAAATTCACGAACCAAATACATATATTTAAATGATTTTTTTTATCTATATCTAAATGTCTATACTATTCTTATACTTTGTTTTTCTATGTATTTATCTATATTTCTATTAAAAGCGTGAATTGATTGGATGGTTTCTTGAATCTTTTGATTAGACAAAAATATATATTGCCATAGTCAATGTCAAATAATCTCCCTTTTCCAATTTTTATTATAAGTTCAGTCACGTCTATTCCATAAAAACATTTGTTGGCTACCTATATGGCGGGATATTGTTCAAATTTTTAAATTGAGTTATTAATATATAGTTTTGTGTTTAACCGAATGAAACATATAAAAGGTTCAAAGATTAAAAGTAAAAGGTTAAAATAATATATGTATCATAGCTATAAATTGCTAAAGATTTTCATATAATATATAATTATAATATGATATTTTCGATAAAAAAATGATTTACTTAAAAAGCACACCTTTAAAAATTATAAAGATTCAAGCACAAACACAATAATTATTACAAAATCCAAGTATAAAATATCTTTATCTTACAAAATAAAGTATAAGACAAAATTTGTGACAAAAATAATGAATAAAAAGTGTCTAAATAATATATATGAAATTTTAGTAAAATAAATAAAGAAAGAATGAAAATTTCAAAATGAAACGGTTTAATACATGTGTCAAACATTGGTACTTATTAAATTTGTTAGGAAATTTATTGTTAAGATTTTGATGAAACTATGAAAAACTTAGAATAGGAAGTTGGTACCCCATTTTCTTTGTATTCCTACTTTATAATAGATAGGACTGCATAAGCTGAGTGAAGTCAGCTATATCGAAGAAAATTTAAGAACTCAACTGAAGACTAGAGTGAAGACCCAGTTGTGTGTCAGTTGAATATGGTCAAGATGGAAGAAACAGACTCGATTGAAGGAGATCTAACTGAGGAACATCTGTGTAAAGGTTGTGGAAGTGTCAGTCAAGTCAGTAAAGAGCCAAGTCTAACAGTTGAACTGATAGTTGAGTCTTTCCTTAAAGAATGAAACAGATTCAAGTCAAAGGGGTAAAAGCAGCAGTCAAGTCAAGTCGACTGACATTGATCCGTTGGAAGGAAGTCAAGGATATTACTCGATATAGTAATAAGTCCAAGCTGCCTAGTCTTAAAGTGTTTGACCCAGAAATATGCAAAAGGAATAAACCAATGGGAAACACTGAAGCTTGTGTCAGGCCCTAAAATACTGCAGAGTCATTTACTACGAGGAAGGGTCAACATCACAATGTTGCAGGCCAAGACAAGACACGCCAACAAACAAGAAAGTGTCATTTTAAAATAGCATATCTCTTCAATGGGCAAATTTTCAAATGAGCACTATAAAAGGTTGAGGAAGCATTTGAGAAAAGGTTACGAATGACACTGATCTAACAAGCAATTTCAAGCAAGTATAACCTGCAAACATTCTCAAAGATTATCAAGAAATTCCTTAAGCTAAAACTCGAAGGAACACGATCCAACACACGATGTGAAGGAAAGAATACTTCAACCAGTTGAAGAGGAAAAGTTTTAAAGAACAAAAGGGGTCTACTCTCCAAGTTTGAAGGAGCTGCATGAGGTTCAAGATCGAACCAGAAGTTTCGAGCTTGTTGGAAGGCTGTGTGATTAATTCCAAGGGTTTGAAGTGAGCTGAAATAGCAATGCTTGTGAAGAAGCTGAGTCGTAGGAGAAGCCAGCTGTGTGATCAAGGCTGTCTCTAGACTGAAAGAACTACTTTGTAACCTGATATGTTACTTAGTGGATTCCTCCAGGAGTTGGAGAATAGTGTATTAGAGGAATTACCTCATCCTCGAACCACTATAAAATTTGCTTGTGTCATTTACTTTCAGCACTTTAAATTCTTGCATATATTTATATCTGCTGATAAGTTAAATTGCAATCCTACTGATACTAACAAGTGCCAAAAACAAGTGTTAAAAACGTGCTTAAAATTTTCTAAAGGCGTTAAGTCTTCCGCTGTATAAAACCAAATCAACTGAAAAGTTTAGTGTTAGCTGACGCAGCTAAGTTATACTATCAACAACTCAGTCGAGTCTGTTGAGTGGGTAACTTTGCTTAAAAAGGCAAACCTAGATGTCCCTCAAGGACTTAGCTGATTTGAGTCAACTCTGTTGATATTTTAGAAAGGACTAAAAGTGAAAATTTGGTTATGTTTATTCAACCCCCCTTCTAAACCTTACACCACACCCCTTGGGACCTACAAGTGGTATCAGAGTGGTTGGTTCATTGAGTCTTCCCACTGGTTACTGAACTAGATCTCAATCTTTTTCTAAAGGTTTAACATTTGTGTTTTTGAAAGTATTTTATCTTTAAAGCAAAGTTATTATCATGGAAGCCAATCTAACTCGTATTCCTATGTTTACTGTGGAAGAGTTTGATGACTGGAAGATTCGCATACAGGCTCACCTATCAGCCTTACATGATGAAATGTAGCTTGTGATAGAATATGGGCCACTGCAAATATTGAAGGTTAATATTGTTGTACGAATAGCACCTCCAGCTGAAGGAGAAGATGCTGCAGTAGAGCCTACACCAACGATGGTTGAAAAACCTCAATGTGAATTGACAAAAGAAGATAGAAAGAGATACAACCTGGACAATGTGGCCAAGGATATTCTCTACAAAACATTGGACAAAGCTATGTTCAATAAAGTGAAGTCATGCAAATCAACCAAAGAAATCTAGGATAAGCTAACCCTGATTTGTGAAGGAACAAAATAGATTAAAGAAAATAAATTAATTGTTGTTGTACAAAAATTTTAAAATTTTAAATGCTAGCAGGTGAAAGTTTGGATCAGCTGGATGCCAGATTCACAGAGATCACAAATGATCTTTCAGCTCTTGGGAAAGAGTACACTCGAGAATGAGATGTGCATGAAGATTCTAAGAGCCCTCCCAGCCTAAATGGGAAATGAAGGTCATGACCCCGAGACACTCAATGGACCTCTAAAAACATCGAATCATGAGCTATTCTCGGACCTCAAAGCCTATGAGTTTGAGTTTGAGAAGAAAAAAGAGCAAGAGGATACGATTGTACCCAAGACAATGCATTGTTGGCTAGTGAAGGGAAGAAAGTTGAGCCAAAGTAGACCATTGACCATGCATGAGGAAACTGCCCTCATGGTAAAGAGATTTAACAAGGAGACCATTTTTGAAGAGAGCGATTATCGAGAGCCGATAATCAGAGATCGATCGAGAGAGCCGAAAACCCGTGTTGGAATTGCAGATAACCAGGACATTTTGCTATTGAGTATTCCTATTCTCTAGTAGTCAAATACAAAAATGAAGAAGAAAGAATAGTCTTCAGGGAAAAAGACAAAAAAAAGAAAGCCAAAGATTGAGCCAACTAAGTGTAAAGAGCCAATGAGACTCGAGATAGTTGTGAAGTTAACTACTCAAGTGATCTTTGAGGAAGAGACGTTGATCCGCCTCATGGCCAAAGAACAAGATCAAGAAGATAAGGTACATTCTAACTCATCTCATTTCGATTCAAGTGATAGTTCTTTGTGATACACACACTTCATCACCCAAAGATCTTTATGATTCATTAGGCAAAATGATGAAAGCTTTTGAGCACATTAAAACCTCACACACACTTCTAAATGAGGAAAACAACCAGCTTAAAAGTCAAAACTCACAGCTGACGAAAGAGCTGAGTACTCTAAGTCAAATAGCTGATGAGAACATTAAGTCAAAGGTCGAAAATGTCAAGATCTTAGCGAGTTAATCACTCTTTGAAAAGAGGGAAAAAGATCTCAAAAATGTGATTGCCTCATTTACAAAAGCATCCAAATCATTGGATGAACTTATAATGAGTCAAAAAGAGTGTGGAGATAAGACTGGCATATGATTCAATTCCTTTGTGCATAGTCAAGCTCACAGAGTGATTTTGGAGAAAGGATCCTCAAGTAATAAGGGAATCCAAAAGCCCAAAACACCATATGTTGCACCAACAACCACACCAAAACACAATCACAATCATACTAGCATTGGATACAAAGGTAAGGAAAGAAGCCGATAGAGTATCTTTGAGAGGACAACTGGAAAGTAATTTAGACAAGTACATCAGCAGACTCTAGCGTAAAAATACTCGTAAAAGCCAAACAGAGCTACCAAAAGGCCCATAGATTTCAAAAAAAACAAATATGATGGGAATGGTAGAAACTATCATAACCAAGTCGATTGGATTAACCAAGTTAAATATCGCAAAGACCTATGGGATACAAGCCAAAATAACAAAGACCTCAACCTCAACAAAGGTCATTACCAAGGCAAAAAAGCTATTATCAAGCACACATATGCACCCACGCACAACACCAAAAATTCCACAACTACTCCAAGAAAGCGATTTGCTAAAACAAACACACATGCATACTGGACAAAAAGAGACGGATGTATGATCCTAAAACCCCAAGCAATTTGCTAATGTGCATTATGATTATGGAACTGATAGATGGCAACCTCCTATATCATCATCTGGCTATAGGTTGGTTGGAGAATCTTATAAAGCACTAACCCCTACAGACAAGTATGGGTACCTAAAAATTAATTTCCTTGATTGCGGGTTCAAGGAACTTGTTAGCTTTTATTTTTAGCTTCACCGCAAATGTCGGTGCAATTTATAGAATAGGGTTAGCAAGGTCGAATCCACAGGGGACTAATAAATTAATGTACTAAGTACTGGATTCTAATAGCCTTATTTTTATCTAGACGATCGAAAGTGAGTGAATTGGTTTTATAAACTAAGGCAGAAATTTATCCTAAATAACAAAGTAAAGAATGATTGAAAGATCAAGATGATGAATGGATTCCTGGGTTATGGTTTCAGTTAATATCCCCTTTTATTATCAGATTAATCAAACCAAAGTTAAACATATTCTTCCCTATAGACCAATCACAAAAGTAATTTACCCTCTCTCTCGAGATGCATGTAAAAGTGTTGATTGGAATATCTGTGCTAGCATCTCTACTCAACATGAGATATCTAACTCCCAAAAGATCAAAAGATTATAAAGCCTCACGAATATTCACAGACTTCTCAATCATGCAAGATATTCATGTCAAGTAGTCATAGATCTAGTATTGAAACTCATCGGTTAGAATTATGAATCAATACATCAAACAAGTTAAACCAAACGCGTTTTGAAAAACAAGAATTAAAGAAAAGTATTTGAATAGGGTTGGAAAACATTAACTTCAATTGCAATTAATCATCAAATAAAAGTATCCATTAACATACTCCCAAACCCGGGAATCACGAAGTGTTTAGCCGCATATAGAAAAGAAATAATCCATAGACAAATTATTCATATTCATGTCTAACTAATTGAAAATAACGATACTATGGAATGAGTGAACTCGGGGATGATGACGATCTCTCGATCTATCTTCAATCCTCGAAGATGTGGTTGCGGTCTTGATCGATCTCTTCAATTCTCGGTGGAAAGTTGCTCTTTTCTCGGCTTTTTAGGGCAAAAGTCGGCGTACCCTTGTATGTGGGTCGCCCCGTCTTTATTTGTACTTGCTCCGGTCAAAAACCTAGCTCAAACAGTCAGGCTCTGTTTTTCCCACACAGGCGCACGGACGTGCACCTCACGCACGACCAACCCGTCTAGGTACCACATGAATTCATCTTTTTCTTGAAGGACGCACGCCGATGCGAATCACGCACGACCAGCCCGTGCGTCATCCAAACGTCCAAATTTGCTCATGGGGTCTTCATAAGAGTTGTAGTCCTCTCTCTTAGCTTTCCATAGCCACTTGAATCATCTTAATATCAATTTTTTGGAGAGAGTTATGGCCAAAATAATAAATCCTGCCGCGATCTTGGAAATTCCGACGCAGCGTTTGGGCGTTCGAGATAAATCCCCTCGTTGTTTGATCATCCATGCTTCTTTTGACACACAAATCATTACTATTACTCTAGACTCAATATAATTGGCTTCCAATTGGGGGTAATCATTCGATTCTTGATGCTTCTAGGTCGCAATGCTCGTATTTGTCACAAATCACTCCAAATTATGTTAATTTCCTACAAAACGAGCAAACCATAATACATTTTCCACAAAGAGCGAATATATATCATTTCATATGAGTTATTGCATGTTTATAAACAATTATAGCCATAAATATGCCCTAAAATACATGCAAAACTCACACTAAAGAAACCCCAAACTTAAAATGTTTGAGTCCGGTCAACGCTTTTTAAACAAGACAAAACACAAATGGGGGTAATGAAAAGCAAATCAAGAATAACGATCACAATTCATGTTGTTTATCCATAGTCGTCAAGCAACAAATCAACCAAACTTCAAATATTTAATACAAAGCACAAGTTAATTAAAACCATATCAAATACTTCAAATCACGCCTCTCATGGATCAAGTGTATACTCTCCTCTCTAGAATAATAAGGACGTGTATTTGCTCAAATCATATCAATGTTGAAGAATTACCATAGGCTTGAAAATTGTCTCACATCTCCGCCACTCGATTATATGCAATTCATAAATCGAAAGGACTTTGCTTTTGGTTGTAATGAAGGCTCTTTGGTTAAGGTAGGGAAATATGGAGAAAGTGACTTAGACTCAGCGTATAGAGTAAGCACATCATTTCTCAATCAACTATACTCATTCAAATCAAACATGCTCCCCAATCACCTCTTGTTCATATCACACCTCTCTTTTCCCATTTGTTCATACAATTCACTTTCTTTCGCCTTACATCATACTTCTCACCTATATGTTCATTTACAGTACCAAATCACTTATGCAATCATTTTTTTTTTATTTTTTTCCATGTTTTTGTTTTCCGACTTTTTTTGTGAGTATATCCTCATTTTTCCTCATTTTCTTCTTTATCCCCACACCCAACATGCACACCATTATCTAAATTCTCGATATCTTCCTATTCAACCTTTATTCAATCCCCTTACTCAATGCTATACGCTCAAGCTTAGTGGTAACATGATATGTCAAGTTAAGGCTTGAAATGTGGCTACCAAAAATTCGGCAATAGGCTCAAATTGGCTAACTAGGGAAATTAAATATCATTAGGTAGGCAAAAGGCTTGAAAGGCTTAACAAAAATGGCCTAAAATCATTTTCATAAATTGCATACAACATGTGACTTCAACAGAGATACCAGAGCAAGTTCTAGAATTCATATCAACATGAATGACACACTCAATCAACAAACAAGACTGCATTTAATGAAAGCAGTAAAGGCTCAAAAAGCTCACAGGCTTGCAATTGCGTAATTCAAAGCATATCAACCATGATTTCAATATTCACATGCTCCATATCATCTATTCTCAACCCGATCAACTCACGCTCAACACCCAATTCAAAACAACACAAACTGTTCAACGAATGCTCCCAAGATCACAACAAGCACACAATAGCGGTCAACTCACTCCCTAAAAACCTAAGAAAGCGATAGAACGTGCTAAAGCAATAAACGTGCTAAAATCATAAATAAGCATCTAATGCAATGCAACCTATATGCTCTAAATGCAACTATATGAATGCAATTTGTTTTTCGCCACATCCCTCAATCAAAATAACTTTCTCACCCCCAAACTTGAATGGAATTATATCGCATAGAAGAGAAGATAGAATTTCAAAGAAAAGTGTGGATTGGGAATGCATACCGGAATTCGCGACCTAATAATGCTTCAAATACGGCGTCCCTGCGACGATCCTTTTTCCAGTTTTTTTTTAAAGAAAAGCAAATAAATCCTAACTAATAAAGGGAAAAACGAAAATTAATACAACAAACCATTGGGTTGCCTCCCAACAAGTGCTTCATTTAACGCCTATAGCTTGACGCCTTTGTAACTCTCATGAATTTGTGCCTTATTTGAATGCATATATTAGCCGCTTTGGGTCATGGTCAAGTGCCAAATTTGCATTGTTTGCACCTAATATTGCATACTTGGGATTTCCAAGCAAGGATTGGAGTCCTGGTGTTGGAACTTTTTGATTTGAGTTACGCGCATGTTGTCCATACTGCACGCATAGTCCGTGCTCGTCTCATTCGGAATAGTTTTCTTATGGCATCTCACACGTACGCCCGGCGTACATGCATAGTTCGTGTGTTCCTTGTCCCATTTTTGCTTCTTTTTGGTACACACACGGGTTGAAAGTGCATAGACACACGATCCATGTTTGGTTCCGAATTTTCTTGCTTTTCCAGGATCTCCGGCTCCTCGTGTTTGGTACCAATCCTTAGATGAATGGCACTACTTTGTTCCTTTGAGTTGACTTCAGTGGTGCTTGAAAATTGGCTCTTTTGTTGTTGTCCACCAAGGGCCGTGGCTAATTGGCTAACTGGGTTTCAAGATTTTTCATTTGTGTGCCCAGTGTTAGCCAATGTGTGACATGTGCCTCAATTTTGTCGGCTTAGCCTCATGTTTGTTGAATCGGTTCCTTGTTTCATTCATAAATGCGGTGAGGACGTCCTCCATAAATGGCTTTCCTCCTGGGATAATAGACGTAGGAGTAGGATTATTCCAGTAATTATAGAAATTCAGCTATTGAAATAATTGGCTTTCTCCATCGTGAGCGAGTGTTCGTAAACTACGAACCAACTTAAACAAACAAATCAAATAATGTAGGAGTGGAATTAAATAAAATGAAAAGAAAAGAAAAAATGTCTAAATTAAAAATAATTCTATTTATCGCAATATTAGTACTAAAAATTTAATTATTCCCAAGAACGGCGCCAAAAACTTGTTCGCCTTATTTTTAGCTTCACCGCAAGTGTACGGTGCGGTTTATAGAATAGGGTTAGCAAGGTCGAATCCACAGGACTAATAAATTAATGTACTAAAATTTGGATTTTAATAGCCTTATTTTTATGTAGACGATCGAAAATGAGTGAATTGGTTTTATAAACTAAGGCATAAATTTATCCTAAAAATAACAAAGTAAAGAATGATTGAAAGATCAAGATGATGAATGGATTCATGGGTTATGGTTTGATTAATATCCCCTTTTATTATCGATTAATCAAACCAAAGTTAAACATATTCTTCCCTATAGACCAATCACAAAAGTAATTTACCATCTCTCTCGAGATGCATGTAAAATTGTTGATTGGAATATCAATGCTAGCATCTCTACTCAACATGAGATATCCAACTCCCAAAAGATCAAAAGATTATATAGCCTCACGAATATTCACGGAGACTTCAATCATGCAAGATATTCATGTCAAGTACTCATAGATCTAGTATTGAAAATCATCGGTTAGAATTATGAATCAATACATCAAACAAGTTAAACCAAACGTGTTTGGATAAAACAAGAATTAAAGCACAAGACTTGAATAGGGTTGGAAAACATTAACTTCAATTGCAATTAATCATCAAATAAAAGTATCCATTAACATACTCCCAAACCGGGAATGACGAAGTGTTTAGCCGGACATAGAAAAGAAATAATCCATAGACAAATTATTCATATTCATGTCTAACTAATTGAAAATAACGATACTATGGAATGAGTGAACTCGGGGATGATAACGATCTCTCGATCTATCTTCAATCCTCGAAGGTATGGTTGCGGTCTTGATCGATCTCTCCAATTCTCCGGTGGAAAGTTGCTCTTTTCTCTGCTTTCTAGGACTAAAGTCGGCGTATCCTTGTATGTGGCTGCCCGTCTTTATTTGTACTTCGTTCCTATCGAAAACTTAGTTCGAATAGGTCGACTCTATTTTTTCCACACACGTGCGCCTCATGCACGACCAGCCCGTGCTAGGTATCGCAGAATTCATCTTTTTCTTGAAGGACGACGGGCCATGCGCATCACGCACGCCCGATCCATGCATCATCCAAACGTCCGACTTTGCTCATGGCGTCTTCATAAGAGTTGTAGCTAGGGGTGGGCATCGGTCGGGTAGTCGGGTTTTCGGGTAGTCGGGTCGGGTACCCGTTCTTGTCGGGTAGCATATAAGGCTACCCGACACCTACCCAAAAAAAGGGTACCGAAAGTGTGGGGTACCCGCTAAGTCGGGTTTCGGTTACTTTTTTTGTTTTTAATTTCTAAAAAATTTTAAAGTTGTTTTGTTCAATCGTTCACGGTTCAATGATGATGCATAGAAACAACCTTTAACATCTGCTTCTATTTTGTGACTTTATTCTTTTACTTCAAGAATTTTCTCGAGCGTTAAGAATTTTCTCGATCATACAAGTAGTAGGAAAAGACTCAAAATATACACCTGGACCTCCTACCAAATCCAACACAATAGTTGAAAGGATAATTATAATTTTAAATTATGAGATGTGAAAAAATGGGAAACCCAACGGTCAAAGGAAAAAAAGGTTTCATTAGTTCAAGAACATATTCAAATAATATAACATTGCCAACTCACAAATCACATTGATTTCTTTAAACTTAATTCAACATGATGGTGATGGGTTTGCGTGCGTGTGTCGTTATCTCTCGTGTGAAGATCAAGAAGACGTGTGAAAAATGAAAAGGACAATCGACTCTAGGTAGAAGAAATGCATTTATTCTATTTTAGTTTTTTTTCTTAACGGAAGTCGGGCACCCGATCGGGTTATTCGGGTAGTTTTTCACTACCCGCTATCCGACCCAATTTTATAGCAATCGGGTATCGGGTACCGCTACCCGATGTTTCTAAGAATATACCCAATCCGGTCGGGTCGGGACTCGACTACCCGACCCCGAGTGCCCACCCCTAGTTGTAGCCCTCTCTCTTAGCTTTCCATAGCTATTTGAATCATCTCAATATCAATTTGTGCAGAGAGTTATGGCCAAAATACTAAATCCTGCCAAGATCTTGGAAATTCCACGCGCGTTTGGCGTTCTTTGAGATAAATACCCTCGTTGTTTGATCATCCATGCTTCTTTTGACACACGAATCATTACTATGACTCTAGACTCAATATAATTGGCTTCCAATTGGTGGTAATCGCTCGATTCTTGATGCTTCTAGGTCGCAATCCTCGTATTTGTCACAAAATCACTCCAAATATTGTTAAATTCCTACAAAACGAGCAAAGCGTAATACCTTTCCCACAAAGAGCGAATATATACCATTTCATATGAGTTATTGCATGTTTATAAACAATTATAGCCATAAATATGCCCTAAAATACATGCAAAACTCACACTATGGGATTTAATATGTGGAGTATGCCAAGTCTGTGACAAATGTTATAATGTGTGATTCAATATGGGAGTATGCCGGATCAAAGATGTTGAATCAAATGAGATTGTGCTACAAGGAACAAGACAGAAGAACATGTATGTAGTGGATTGGTCTACTACTACACCAAGCACATGTCTGCTAGCAAAGAGTACAGCCGAATCCAGTTGGATGTGGCACAAGAAGCGGAGTCACCTAAATTTCTAGACAATCAACAAGCTTTCAAGGAGTAATATTGTGGAAGGATTGCCTGACTCAAAGATACAAGAAAGAAAGTATATGTGATGCGTGCCAGATGGGAAAGCAAATCAAATTATCATTCAAGGATAAGACAAATCCTTCTTCAATAAAGATATTGCATCTGTTGCATATGGACTTATTTGGTCCTGTTGAGCCAACTAGCATCAGTGGAAAGAAATACACCTTAGTGGTGGTGGATGATTATTCAAGATATACATGGACAATTTTCATTTGTAAAAAGAAGGAAACGTTGCAGAGATTGCCTCAGTTGATGAGAAGAGTTCAAAATGAGATGAGTCAAACCATTATAAAGATAAGATCTGACAGGGGAACTAAGTTTGTCAATGGGATTATAACTCGGTATTGTGTTAAAAATGGTATTGCTCGTGAGTTATCAGCTGCAAGGACTCAATAACAGAATGGATAGCTGAAAGAAGAGACAGAACTCTCAAGGAAGTTGCAAGGACAATGTTAGCTGAAGTTGGATTGCCTAAGAGATTTTGGGCTGAAGCCATAAATACAACATGTTATACGCAGAATAGATGCATGATCAATAGGCAGTTAACCAAGACTCCCTATGTGATTTCGACAGTGAGAAAGCCAAATGTTGGATATTTCAAGATATTTAGATGTAAGTGCACATCCACAACAATGGTAAGGATAATTTAAAGGCTTTTGATGCTAAAGATGATGAAGGTATCTTTCTGGGATACTCAGTTGAAAGTAAAGCCTATAGAGTGCTAAACAGGAGGACTATAGTCACAGAAGAGTCTATCCATGTGGTGTTTGATAAGCCAAATGTAAATGGAGAAGACATTGATGAGTTGGCTGAGAAGCAGAATTAGCCAACTATGCAGAATAGTCCTTATGTTGAAGCAGATGTGAGAGCACTCAACCCTAAAGAAGATGAGATAGCTGAATCTCAAAGAAAACTGGAAGGTCTGCAGCTGAATGATGATGAAGAAGCTGTTCAAGACAACTTAGCTGCAAGACGGCTGAATCGAGCAGGCTTACTCCAACCAGATGTGAGATGGCTGAGAGACCATCCACCTGAGTTAATTATTGGAGATGTTAGAGATGGCATAAGAACCAGATCCAAAGCACATCATGAAGCTATGTTCACTTTTTTCATTTCTGAAATAGAGCCTAAAGATGTGTCTCAAGCCTTGGAAGACACACATTGGATTCAGGCTATGCAAGAAGAGTTGAATCAGTTTGAAAGAAACAAAGTATGGGAATTAGTTCAAAGGCCCACCCACCAAAATGTTATTGGTACTAAGTGGGTATTCAGGAACAAGATGAATGAGGAATATCTCGTAGTCGAAATAAATTAAGATTGGTAGCCAAAGGGTATTGCCAAGAGAAAGGTATGATTTTGATGAAACCTTTGCTTATGTTGCTAGATTGGAAGCAATAAGGATGTTTCTTGCTTATGTTGCACATAAGAACTTCATTGTATATCAAATGGATGTGAAGAGTGCATTTCGAATAGATGTTAGAGGAAAAAGTCTATGTTGAACAACATCCAGGTTTTGAGCAGAAAACTATTGGAGATAAGGTCGACAAGCTAAAGAATGCATTGTATGGATTAAAACAAGCACCAAGAGCATGGTATGACACATTATCTCAGTTTCTTATTGACAATGGTTTCACCAAAGGCAAAGTTGATGAGAACACTCTTGAGTAATTCAAGATGGAAATAGTATATTGCTTGTTCAAATATATGTGGATGATATCTTCTTTGGATCCACAAACAAAGAGCTGTGTGACAAGTTCTCAAACCTCATGCAAGGGAAGTTTGAAATGAGCATGATGGGAGAGCTGGCTTTCTTCTTAGGACTTCAAGTCAAGCAATTGAAGGATGGAACCTTCATAAGTCAAACCAAGTATACCAGAGATTTAATGAAGAAATTTGGTATGGAAGAGAAGTCATCAGTGAAGATTCCTATGAACATATCAGTCAAGATGGATATGGATGCAGATGGCAAAGCTGTTGATCAAACTAGATATAGAGCCCTCATTGGATCTTTGCTCTATTTAACAGCAAGCAGGCCAGACATCACCTTTGTTGTAGGTGTATGTGTTAGATTTCAATCTGCACCAAAAGAGAGTCACATGATTGCAGCTAAGAGAATCCTAAGGTATTTGAAGGGATGCCAAGAAGTTGTCTTATGGTACCCAAAGGAAGGAGGATTCAAGTTAGTGGGTTACTCGAGAATCGATTATCTTTGGATGTAGAGTGGACATGAAGAGTACATTAGGTACATGTCAAATGCTTGGAAATAGATTGGTTTCTTAGTTCAAAAAAAACAAAATTCAATAGCTACATCCACAAAGTGAAGGCAGTACATAGTCTTGGCATTTGTTGTGCCCAAGTTCTCTGGATAAGACAACAACTGAGAGACTATGATATAGAAGAAAGAGAGATTCCAATTATCTGTGATAACACTAGTGCTATTGCAATCACTCAGAATCCAGTGTTGCACTCAAGAACAAAACACATTGATGTCAGATATCATTTCATAAGAGATCATGTTGAAAAGAAAGACATCACCTTGGAATACATCTCAACTGATAAGCGCTAGTTATGACGTATTTACTAAGCCCTTATGTGAATCGAGATTTGAAGAGCTTAAGAATGAGCTAGGGTTAATTAAGCTGAGTTAGGACACTCAGAAGACTCAATCAGTAGAGACAAAGAAGAGAGAATGAATAATGAGTAAGTCTCACATTTTGGCCAAGTGAAACAGCCAATATCGGAAATCAGTTGTATCGAGTTAGCTGACAGCTGAGTGATCTAATGTGAAGAGAGAAGCGAGTTAAGTCATTTGTGGATGATAGTTGAGGTATTTAAGAGCTAAATGACAAAACACACTCATTTTCGCGAGCGGAATGGTTTTAAGGATTATGTCGGCGTAATTATTGATGTCGAACACAAGCGGCATGTTTAGCCTATGATTGGATGTAAATGCTACCTGCATTTAATACGGGGACTTAATGCGGTTTCAAAGGTTAAATCATGACCGTCGATTTTGATTTAATTTTTCAAATTCCGAAACCGTCCTTTCAAGTTCAATATAAGCCAAAACATATTTTTCTCTCCTTACAAAAACTCTCTCGTCTCCAACAAGCAATAATTTTCTCTCTATGAAAGTGCAAAAACCCTACTTTTCTAAATCAAGATTTTTCGCCTTATTCACCATTTATTCTCTTCAAAAATGGAATCTACGTACGACTTTGTCACGATGTCCGAGAAGATCCACTCCGGATCTCTGATGAGACTACAAAGGGATCTTTCAAACAGGGTGCTGATGAAGCCCTGGTGAAGAAGATTGCTTAGAAACTCGAGAAATCCGGTCTGAAGGATTTTCCCACGATGGAGTTTTCGCTGCGTATTTGGAAGAAGTTGCCATGTTTTTGTCAAGGTGAAGTTCACGATGATGAGATTCACTCATCGGTACATAGCAAAGAAATCAAGAACATTTGCTCTTCGACATTCCGAACATTGTAAGTTGCCTATTGAAGGGCTGAAAGAGATTGCTGAGAATGATGTCAACTTAGCTACGGCTTGGAAGAAAATTGCCAAGCCTGAGTCAACTGCGAAGGCTGTCTATATCGCCAAGAAGGATTTGATTAAAGAAGATTACCACAAGCTGATGGACATTGTGTCCAAGTGCGTGGATATGAGGCAGACTTTAACCAACCTGTCTCGAACTAAGAAGATCAACAAGTCCATCAAGGAGGACGGGACGTTTGGAGGCTCACTGGGATATGGCCTGGTGATTGGACAAATTATGGAAGCTAAGGTGATTGCCTTCAGACATGGAAAGCCTTTTCATGTCAACAAGAAGATGTTCAAGGCAAATCTATCGGTGCTTAGAAGAAAGTCCATTCAAGGAAAGGCGACACCGGCGGTGAGTCAATCGACCCTACCGCAAAAGACATAGCCGCAATCGTGAGCTCTCTCTCCCAAGCCTATCCAGAAGAAGAGAGCAGCATTGCGGCTAAGCAAGACCTGCCCAGCAGCCCACGTGGAAGAAGGGTCCCGCCTCGGAGCCGAGCCAAAAGCACTCCGCCTAATAGCCAGCCAAATCGTAGGTCCCAAGGGGTGTGAGTAAGGTTTAGAAGGGGGGGTTGAATAAACCTTACCAACTTTTCGATTTTAGTCCTTTTAAAATATTACAGAGTTAATTACACAGCTAAGTCCTTGAGGGACAGCTAAGTTAGTTAATCAGCAGAGTTAGCCACTCAACAGACTCGAAAGAGCTATTGATAGAATAACTCAGCTGTCTAGACTAAACCTTAACTTGGTTGTGATAAGATTTACAGCGGAAGACTTAACACCCTTGAATTTGATTTAAGTTTGTTTTAACACTTGGTTTTAACACTTTGTTAATTATCAGCTGGATAGCAAATTATCAGCAGATATAAAGTGATATGAGAAATAAAATGCTGAAATATAAATAACACAATAATTTTTATAGCGGTTCGAAGATGGGGTAATTCTTCTACTCCTCTCTTCTCCAACTCCGAGAGGAATCCACTAAGTAATGATCAATTCACAAAGTGGTTATCACCCGATACAAGTCTTGATCACACGGTGACTTACTCCTTTGGGACTCACCGGAGATGCCTTGGTCACACAAACGGTGGCTTCTCGTCCGACTCGCCTTCTTCACAGGCAATTTTGCCTTGCTACTTCACTTACTTTCTCAAGCTTCTTGGATGTGATCACGAAGCCCTCCAATCCTCCTTGAACCTTCCTACAATCCTCCTTGGAATGTAGACCCTTTTTTATTCTTCAAATGTTTCCTCTTCAACAGTTTGAAGTCGTCTTTCCTTCATTGCTTAGTGTTGGATCGATTTCCTTCGAGATTTAGGCTTGAGGATTTTGCTTGAATAACTTGAGAATATTTTGCGGGGTTACTGATATTAATATCATTTGATTTCTCAGGTATGCTAGGTTCAGTATTCAAGGTAACCTCTTCTCAAAATAATTCCTCGGCCTTTTATAGTGACCTTTCAAAAATCGCACGTTGAAGAGATAGGTGATTTTCAAAAGTCACTTGTGTTCGTCGCTTGTATTTTCTTCGTCTTCAATCTTGAGATGTAGACCTTTCTTCGTATTAAATGAATGTTCATCTTTTCAGAATCGACACGAGGTGCAAGTGCTTCCCATTGGTTTATTCCTTTTGCACGCTCTCGGGACTGAGCACTTTAAGACATGGCAAAGCATGGAAGTATTACTTATTTAAGTAATGTTCTTGACTTTTTGTGCAACGGATTCTTTTCGATTAACTCCTCTTGCGATTTGCCTTTTCCTATGTGACTTGAGTCTGCTCCAATGATTGAAAGACTCATCTGTCACTTCAACTTGACTTGACTTCTTGGTTTTACTTAATCGACTCTTCTCACAATTGTCTCACACCGATACTCCTTCAATCGAGTCCTTGGTCTTCTTTCTTGGCCATACTAAGCTATTCCTCGTGGAGTCTTCACTTCACATCTTGATTGACTTCTTGTATTTCCAGCATAGTGACTTGACTCGGCTTATACATCCTTATCTATTACAATAAGAATTACTAGGAAAATGGGGTGCCAACTTTCTAGTCTATGTTTTACATGGCATTCATCAAAATCTAAACAATAAATTTCCCAACAATTTCCCCCTTTTTGATGATGCCAAAACTTAAAACATACAATCAAAATGCAAACAAGCAAAGATACATACAGACAAATGCAAAGAACAAAAAGAATGTATGCGTAGAATCAATCTTTCTATTGATCATAACATTCTTGTCCTTTACATAGTAGTTTACAATGTGTATCCGAGCAATTGGAGCATATACTAATATCTACGCAAGATTCTGATTTTTTATTAAATGTACAAGAAGACTTACATACATATGTATTTACGAATTAAAATGCATGAAGGGGTTGGCGGCAAGAACACTTCATCGCTTCACGCCTCCTTCTTTTCTTCTTCACTCTGTCTCGGCTCTCTTCCTTTTCTTTTCTGTTCGATTGCTTTCTTCTTTTCGTAGCTCTCTTCGCAGCCTTCATCTTTTCTTTTTCTTTTGTCTCTCTTGCCACATCCGAGTTTGCCTCTTATTTTCTTCTTCGATTCTTTTGACATACTTAGCATTTTTCCTCTCCACTTCCAGATTGGCTATAGCATCATATCCGGCCCCAAGTAAATCATTCATTTCTTGTCCGGATCTACATATTCAATATTTTTGGGCAGAGGTCTAGGTATAAAACCTCCACCTCCACCACTTCTTCCTTCTCTTTCACGGGCGTATATTGTTTGATACATGTTTTTATCTTAATTTTGATGATTTTATTTTGTCACCAAAACAATGCTTTTAAAGGTTGTCCAAATACTCCTAAATGATTTAAAATGGTTTTAATATTTCACGGAGTATTTCCTCAAGTTTATTTTCGATAATATTGGACAACACTTTTAATGATTTTATGTCAATGAGTTTTTACTTCTAAACAAGGTTCCTAAATGTTGTCTAAATACTTTCGATTGGTTTAAAATGTTTTTACTAAATTTTGGAGTATTTCTTGGGTTTTATTTTCGACAAAAATTGGACAACTTTTCTGTCTCGAGGTCGATCGGTCGCCCTATAGGGCAACCCGCACCGAAGATAAGTTTGGAACAAAATAAATGAGACAGTGAAAAAACGGTCAGTCGACCCGGTCTGCAGGCGTCGACGGTCCGTCGACCGGTCACCCTCGGGCGTCGGCCGGTCGGTCGGCCGACGCCGCTCGGCAGGGCTCGACGAGAACGTTCTTCCAAATGTAACTTATTTTTCTCTCAAAATGATTGAGGGGGACCGTTGAGACAGGGTCGACCGGTCAAAGCCTATGCGATCGGGTCGCCTGTGGTTTGACAAAGAAAATATGACCGTTTTGACAAACAGACACATTTCCTTAAATTGTGGGATTGATCTCTAACAGCTATATTCTTGATTTTAATTGTATTTTTCTCAGTAGATTTTCAACCCCGAAGAGGAGCCTATGCTTGATCAATCATCTCCTATAAATAGAGGAAGTTTTGGATCAACCTAAAACAACAATTGAGATACAACACAACAAGATACACTTCAAGCAAATATTTGTTCTTCATTGTTATTATTCTTGTTGTAATTTTGCCTAGCTATTCACTTTCACATCCTTGAGGTCTAGGCTATTCTTGATTACACTTTGCACTCAAATTGTAATATTCATTATTGAGTTGTAATCTTGATTTTTGGTTATCATTCAACACAAGATATCCTTGTGAGTGTTCTTGTGGTAAGAACACACTTGGATGATCTAGGTGATAGGTGCAAGAAGATTGTAGTGATCTTCATATTGAGGTGTTGAAGAATTTGGTATTCTTCAAGGTTGAAGATGTGGTAATCTTCACAAGGTGCCGTTGAAGGAAGATTGTGGTAATCTTCAAAGGGAGATTGTGGTAATCTCCAAAGGTGGTGTTGAAGAAGAGTGTGGTGCTCTTCAAGGTGTTGTAAGTTGAATTTGTATTAATTTTGGTAATTAATAAAAAAATTTCGTTTTGAAATTCATCCGGATATCTTTGGGGTGGTAGAGGATTAGGCCCTAGGTGGGTTGAACCTCTTTAAATCGACGTGTGTTGTTTACATTCCGCACCTTTATTATTGTCTTTGAGCATTCGGTTTAAAAAGAGGGGAAATTGATAAGATGGAGATAATCTATTCACCCCCTCTAGATTATCGTAGCCGCTTGGACTTACATATATTGTATCGAGTTTTCTTCTTACCGGTGAGGATCGCTAGTAGTCTCATCGCCTATCAACTTCTTCCCACACTTCGACCTTTCTCCCAAAGACAAGTCCTGTGCTTGGGCTATGGACATGTTTTTGAAATATCCTTTGAACTCGAGCGTTTTGAATTCTTCTTCAGATCTTGGCTCTTGTCCGTCATCCGCAATGGCATCAGATCTTTTCCTCGCCGAATGCCTCCAAATTGTTTCAACATTTCTTCAACACGGAAAGAACGTGTGATCAAGGCGTCGTCTCTAGATCGAAGAATCGCTTTGTAACCCGATATGTTACTTAGTATATTCCTCCAAGAGTTGGAGAAGAGTGGATTAGAGAAATTACCCCATCCTCGAACCACTATAAAATTTGCTTGTGTGATTTACTTTCAAAGACTTTACTTTATTGCATATATTTATATTTTCTGATAAGTTAAATTGCAATCCTACCGATAATAACAAGTGCCAAAATAAGTGTTAAAAATGCGCTTAAAATTTACTAAGGGTGTTAAGTCTTTCTGTGATAAAACCAAATCAACGAAAAGTTAAGTGATAGAGAGGCAGAGTGATAGAGAGGCCGAGTCACGGGGAAGTTTCTTTGAGGGTTTTCAAGCATTAAGGTCACATCTTTTGACCTTTCCCCTTAATGACTTTTCCTTTTCCTTTCTCTTTTCAATAGTTGTTTCTTTCTTCTCTACAACAATTGTCTCCTTTTCCTTCTCAACAACTGTCTCTCTTCAACGTCTTCGTGTATTCCTCTTCCCCTTTTTGGCATCATCAAAGGAGAGAGGAACCCTGGAAACATCCCAACAAGCATGAAGTCCGGTCGGTGATAGTCAATCTCGCTTGAGTCGCGGAGTATGTTGTTCGAAATTCCGAGTGGGTGGCTTTGGACTCGGGCCGCCACCGGTTTCATTTCAGCCATAAGAATGCTAAATTTGGCATTTATATTCTCCTCAACGCATAGAAGTTCCTTTCGATAAAATTCACGCAAAGCAACTCCATCTCGGTTGTATTGGAGGCATGCAATCTCCCCATATTGGTCCGCATCCTTGCCTTCATGTCGCATTATCAGACTCAGATCAGCATATTGTTGTATAGAGCCTTGAAGTAGCGAACTTGCTCGAGACGCATGGCATCTTGTTGAGACCATTCTCTTATCCCCGACTACCACTCTCTCTCAAGTCTCGCTATGAGAGTGGCATCTCTCGTTGTCCAGGCACATGTCGAGAGAGGCTTGGTGCCGTTCAATCTTCTCAATCTCTTCACAGTCTTCTTGAAGATTTCACGCATCTCACTGCCTCGACTTGAGTCACCGCCACGCGATCGAAATTGAAATTAGCTGGCACAATTGAATCAGTAGGAATAATGGGGTCTTCTTGGACGGTGTAGAGCTTCTGTTCTCTTGCAGTCTCTTCTTCGAGCACGGACAGCTCGCGAGAAAAAGGGAATACTTCTTCATATGCATCGTCTCGCACTTGAGATATTGTGCACGAGGTAGTATCCGCATGACTACGGTAGCTCTGTGATTGGAGTTGTGGCGGTGGGCGATTGAATGATTTTGCCCGGTGATCGAGCCTCACTGTATCTTAATAGCGTCTTTGGTCTCAGTGGATTTTTCCATTTGAATACACTGGTCCTCGGCTGTATCAACAGTGTCATCAGATGATGATGGAACCTGGGGGCTTGGTTCATCATCAAAGTTGAATGTTTGACGAGCAGCTTTGAAACTTGATTGACTCGTCTGCGGAAGAACATCCTCAGTTGGGTCCTTGTGATTTGCAACAGGGGTGGACTCAGCTTCATCTTCAGATCCCGTAAAATGATATATCGGGGTTGTCTTGGGAATCATGAAGTGCACTAATCTCCTTCTCAGATTCTTCAATATGAACAGGAGGAATGTTCTGCATTTCTTTCTCTTTACCCAGGGAAGTCTCAACCTCCCTCGGGCCTTCAATACCTTTAGCAGTCTCAACTGCAGAAAGGCCTTCAACATTCCCTTCGACAGACGTAGGTATGTCTTAGGGTCTTCTCGCGATGGCATCCATAGGAGTCTCAACTCCTTGGATTGCACTTTCATTGCCCAGAGTGTTAACTCCCGGGGCATTTCCATCCTGTGCCTCGACTGCATCAGCAGTGTCCTCAGCCTGCAAAGTTGTTGGCACTTCAACTGGGACAGACTCAACTATCCAAGCCGTTTAGTGACAACTTGTGGTGTTCTTTTTTTCTCATTTCCTTTTCTTTCTCCACTTCTCCTCCTTCCTTCATTGTGGAGTCATCTGCAAAGATCCTCCGACCTGGCTGCGGTGCGGTGAGTTTCCCCCGGTGGCGCACCGGTGAGTGATTGATGGTGGGGTCACTATGCTCCGGACTCGGCCGCTCTTCCATTGAGTGCTCGGTAGGGGGCGGGTGGTAAGACACCTTCATTAGGGGTTGGCTCAACTTGGGTGCCCAAGTTCCCGGTGTCATCACCAAGTCCCTTAGATCCGTCCTTCCGAGTGAATCGGGAAGTGGTTGCAACAATAATCGTGGCAATCTGTTGTACCACTCCCAATGGATCAATCTCCGGTGAGATTTAGAAGACTCTCCTGGTCCTTCCTCATTTATTTGCTCATGCATCAATTTGGATTCCCGCATGGCTTGTTGTATTTTCGACTTTTCTTGTGCAAAGAAGAAGATCCAAGTCTTCATCACTTTCGGAGAACATATCAAAATGAGGATGAGTGTGGTTGATGGTTCCAGTGAAAGGACAAATGCTGGCTTTCTTACGAGCTTCAGCTTCCTCTGCTAATCTCTCCTTTTCTTTCTCCTTGAAAATATGCAAGATATCCAGGCAGTTATCTTCATCAAGTGCCTCAAGCACGGTGGTCAATCCAAGGAATTTTAGCAATTCTTCCTCTTCCTCAATGAATTCGGGACGTTCAAATTGTACCCTCGAGTGACTCAGCTTCCATGCTCGCCAATCACGCAAACGACGCCGAATGTCCGGGTACACAGGAGAAACAACAATCACATCATCATCTTCATCCTCTTCCTGTCTTTCTGTTTCAGGAATGGATGGTAGCAAACTCCGCCGTTCTTTATCTTCAAAGATTAGGGCAGTGGAGACACAATTCTCTCATGAGGAGATTCTCATTGTCTCGCGCCTCTTCTTCCTGGTTTCTATCCACAAATTGGGTCTTCTATTTGCTCTCGCTGACCGCCCTCACCAGACTTGGTTTCATCAACAACTCCTCGAGACCGCACTTCTTCAAACGAGCCTCGAGATTTTCTCGGTGAGTAAATGACTCAAGATTCTTCTCAAGCTCCGAGAGGTTGGTGATTCTTCTTCTTATTTTTGTCCTTACCGAGAGAAAGTTCGGTTTGATACTTCTTCATAAGATTCTTGGCGGCGGGGGCGGTGCATCTTTCTTTGATTGAGGAGCGCCTTTCTTGGCTTGGCGATCCTCTTCTTTTGATGATAGGAGAAGGTATTTGGGCTTCCTTCTCCGCCCGGCGCGTGGGAGAGACATGGTCGCTGGGCGGTGACTCGGCAGGGGCAGTGCATCTTTTGTCTTTCTTTGCCGGGCGCTTTCTTCTTTGTACCGCAGTAGGGCGATTTCTTCTTGGAAGGGGAGGCAACATTGTTTCCTCGGGGTCACCGATTCCCCCTCACTTGTGTCCGCCTCTTCTCATGGGCTCTCTTTCGGCTCCTGAAAGGTTGGCCTGAACATCTTCTTGTTGACATGGAATGACTTTCCATGTCGGACGGAACACCCTTCACCTCCATCAAATGGCCAATGACTAGGCCATAGTCGAAAGTGATCCTCCAAAGGATCCATCCTCCTTGAATGATTTATTTGCAATGTTTCGATAGAGTCCGGCCTGTATACAAACTCAGCCAGATTAAATTTCTTCCTTGCATGATCGCAGCCATGACGATCACTTTAGTCTTTGATTGTTGATTGAAACCGCCAAACTTCATATCCACGCATTTTGAGACGACATCCATCATCTTATGATAATCATCCTTCAACAACTTCTTCTCATTTTGTGTAGATCACTTTCGCAAAGACACTTGAGTTTGGCTACTTCTTTCCATGCAAAGCAGCCAAGTCCACATCGCCTTCATATACCTCCGGCATACATTTCGATGATAGTAAACAAGGTGCTCGCAAGGTCCTTAGCAGTGATTAATATGTCCTTGCGGTGGACGGAGGACTTAATCCCTTCGTCCTACACCTCGGCGTTAACATAGAACTGGGTAACTTCTTCAACATATGTCATCTCGATATTCCATCGTGAGATAGGGTTTCAAACCGGATTTTCGATTTTATCCGCAATCTTCTTCACAAGGGTTTCATCGGAACCCTGTTTTATCATCCCTTCAAAATCCACAGTTGATCCTGTGTGGATTTGCTTTGCGAGCTTTGTGAAATCATGTGTTGGTGCCATTTTAGTGAGTTTTACCGAACGAAACTTTGTAAACTGGCTTGAGAACTTGTAGGGTTTCCGAGAGAAAAGAGACTTGCTTTTGAATGTTTGAAGATGAACAGTTTTTAAGTGTGAGAGAGAAAACTGAAAGAATGAATATATAAGGGTTATGAAAGGACGTGTTTTCAGTTTTTGAATTTTGATCAAGATCAACGGCTCAGATTTAGCACGTCACATTGCATTTAATTGCGTGCATTTAATGCGGCAGCATTTATATCCAATCATATGCTTTCTTTGCGACTTTTTGATCTGCCGTCATATTTACGCCGACGTCATCCTTAAAACATTCCCGCTCATTAAAAACGACTGTATTTTTGTCACCTAGCTCATAAATGATTCAGCTTATTCCACAAGTGACTCAACTCTTCTTCTCTCCTTTCGTATAGTGACCGATTCACTTGGCCGATTCCCGCTCATTCCCGATACGGTGATTCACTTGGGCCGATTCATTGAGTTTGCTCTGTTTTCATCTTTTCATGTTCCATCTTTTCTCATTGAGTCTTCTGAGGGTCAACTCAGCTCAATTAACCCTAGCTCATGCTTAAGCTCTTCAAATCTTGATTCACATAGGGGTTTGGTGAATATGTCAGCTAACTGTTTATCAATTGAGATGTATTCCAATGTGATGTCTTTCTTTTCAACATGATCTCTTATAAAATGATATCTGACATCAATGTGCTTTGTTCTTGAATGCAACACAGGATTCTGAGTGATTGCAATAGCACTTGTGTTATCACACATAATTGGAATCTCTTTTTCTTCAATTTCATAATCTCTCGTTGTTGTCTCATCCATAAGACTTGGGCACAACAACTGCCCGCAACTATCTACTCGCCGATTGTGGATGTGGCTATTGAGTTTTGCTTCTTGCTAAACCAGAAACCAATCTGTTTCCAAGCATTTGACAAGTTCTGAAGTACTCTTCCCCGTCAACTCTACATCCAAAGATAGTCGAGTCTGAGTAACCAATAAGCTTGAATCCACCTTCCTTTGGATACCATAAGCCAACTTCTTGGCATCCCTTCAAATATCTTAGGATTCTCTTAGCTGCAGTCATATGGCTTTCTTTTGGTGCAGATTGGAATCTTGCACATACACCTACTGCAAAGGTGATATCCGCCGCTTTGTTGTTAAAGCAGAGCAGTTGATCCAATGAGTTCTTTGTATCTTGTTTGATCCACATGTGCTTGCCATCAGATATCATGTCCATCTTGATGATGTGTTCATTGGTATTTTCACAGAAGACTTCTCTTCCATACCAAATTTCTTCATTAAATCTCTGGTGTACTTTGTTTGACTTATGAAGGTTCCATCCTTCATCTGTTTAACTTGGAGTCCTAAGAAAATGTCGCTCTCCCATCATGCTCATTTCAAATTTACCTTGTATGAGGTTTGAGAACTTATCACACGACTCTTTGTTTGTGGATCCAAAAATGATATCATCCACATATATTTGTACAAGCGTTATACTTTCCTCATCTTGAATTCTAAGAATGTTTCATTCCACTTTGCCTTTGGTGAATCCATTATCTGTCAGAAATTGAGATAATGTATCATACCATGCTCTAGGTGCTTGTTTCAATCCATATTGAGCTTTCTTGAGCTTGTACACTTTGTCTCCAATGGTCTTCTCGCACAAAGCCCGGAGGTTGCTCAACATAGACTTCTTCTTCCAACAATCCATTTAAAAATGCACTTTTCACATCCATTTGATATACAATGAAGCTTTTGTGTGCAAAAGATAGGCAGAAACATCCTTATTGCTTCTAGTCTTGCAACAGAGCAAATGTTTCATCAAAATCTATTCCTTCTTCTTGGCAATACCCTTTGGCTACCAATCTTGCTTTGTTTCTTACCACAGTAACCTTATTCATTCATCTTGTTTCGAAAATCCATTTTGTGCCAATGACATTTTGATGGGTTGGTCTTTGCACCAATTCCCATACTTTGTTCCTTTCAAATTGATTCAGATTCTTCTTGCATGGCTTGGATATAAAATAAGTGAGCATTGCTTCTTTTTGAGCTCGGATGCGGTTCTTAAACCATCTCTCACATCTCCAATGACTAGCTCGTGGATGGTCTTTCAGCCATCTCACATCAGGTTGGAGTAAATTAGCTGGGTTGATCGTCTTGCATTTGTGTTGTCTTGAGCAGACTCTTCCATTATCATTTCAGCAGATTTTCTAGCGATCTTTGAGACTCACCGTCTCATCTTCATCTTGATTGATTGCTCCAGCTTCGGCTTCAACATAGGGACTCTTCTCGCATAGTTGGTTGATTCACTTATTATCGCCTAACTCTTCGATATCTTCTCCATTTACATTGGGTTCATCAAAACCACATGAATGAATTCTTCGTGACCATAGTCCACTTGTTCAACACTCTATGGGCTTTACTTTCAATCGAGTATCCCAAGAAGATACCTTCATCGACTTTAGCATCAAAAGCCTTTAGATTATCTTTGACATTGTTGTGGATAAAGCATTTGCATCCAAATATTTTAAAGTACCCAATATTTGGCTTTCTCCTTGTTCGATTGGTTTTATACCATTGATTTGGGCTTCCTAGACTAGAGTTTTGTGTTGTTTTTGAGTTCTTTGAGTCGTTTTTGTTATATTTCATAGGTTATGTGTTAATTTCTATTGTTTCGAGTCATTTGAGTGGCCCAAACCATATTTTGAGCCAAGTATATTGAGTCTAGAATCATAGTAATGAGTCGCATGTCAAAAGAATCAAGGATGATCAAACAAGAAGGGGATTGATCTCAAGAAACGCCCAAACGCGTCTAGAATTTTCAAAGACTGGCAGAGTTTAGTATGTTGGCGATAACTCTCTCCACAAAATTGATATTGAGCTGATTCAAGTGGCTACGAAAGCTAAGAAATAGGGCTACAACTATTATGAAGACACCCAAAGCAAATTCGGACGTTTAGATGGCGTCGCAGCGCCAAACAGAGGCTGCTGCAGCGAGCGTAAAAAGCATGGCTGGCTGCAGCAGCCATGGTCGAAAAATAGAGCAGCGAGGTTTTGTGTTTTGGCACCGCAACGCCCATTTTTTCGACTGCCGCTAGCGCCCGGGCGGAAATTACTAGGTGACTCCTTCTTTATTCTTGGACTTTTGTGGAGCTATAAATACAAGTCTTGGGGCGTGAAACTAGGGATCTTAGACCCTTGGGAAGCCAATAAAACACCTAGAAGACATAAGAGAAGGCTTGGAATATCTTGGGGAAAGCTTGGAGAAGAAGATTGAAGGCTTCTACATCTAGAAATAGAGAAGATCCCTCAACTCTTGGTCTTATTTTGTTGCTTTCTTCATATCTTGTAAGATGTATTGTTGTATCCCTATGGATTCATTTTCTTCAATCATGAGCTAAACTCTATAATTCTAGAGGGATGGTGTAATCTATGTTTGAACTTATGTTTTGATATTGTGGTTTGTCAATCTAGATTTCCCAATTTATTTGTGCTATTTGGATCTATTGCTTCTAAATTACTTGATCAATAATTTAGAGTATTTGATTTGACACTTGAGAGAGGTAATTGAATACATGACCTTGAAATAGCACAACCTAGGATTTCATAAAATTGAGAGATTTGTGAATCCTTTGAAGTCATTTATTAAGATTCATAGTTTTTGTTGAGATTGCATTTGGTGATTTTTATAGAGATATTGATTTCCCAATTGTGATCTAAAATCATTTGGCACTTTCGAGAGAGGAAATGATTATTGTAGAAATCTTGACTTATAAATTGGTAATTTGTGATTGATAAACCATATTGATAACATAAGGAAAACTAGATTCATCACACCTCTAGAATTCATTCTCCCATAGATTTAGATGTTTATATTTTGATTAGTTACATCTAGTTGTTTTTATTTACAAATTGAGATATCCACCTATTATTGATCTCACAAATATAGCATAGGTAATTTATACTTGGTACTTATACACGCATTCCCTGTGGATACGAAAAACCCTACTCATATCACTAATTAAAACTTGACACCGTAGACTTGCGGTAAGAAAAATCTCTAACATCCTGTCCATATTTCATAGGAGTTTTTATCAAATTGTCTATTAATCATGCATCTATTTTGAGTATAGCATGCAAAGTATTGATGGCTTGACCCAAAATCTTTTAGCAAGCTTGACTAACATGGTCTTTGCATCTTCCTTCGAGTTCTGTTTCTTCTTTCTTCTACTACTCCATTTCTGTTTGTGGAGTCCTTGTTGCGTATAACTCATGAGCAATGTCATTTTCTACACAATCTCGAGTTATTATCCCATTGAGAAACTCGGTTCCTCTATCGACCTTATCTTTATAATGGTTTGACTCTTCTCATTTTGAACTCTTTCTCTCAATTTGAGGTAACCTTTGCAAGGTTTCCTTCTTTTTGCACATGAAGATTGTCCATATATATCTTTAATAATCATCCACCACCACTAAAGTGTATTTCTTTCCACTTATACTAGCTGGCTCAATGGACCAAATAAATCCATATGCAAATGAGATGCAATATTCTTGTTGAAGATGGACTAGACTTCTTTGAATGATGATTTGATCTGTTTTCCCATCCGCATGCATCACAAACACTTTCCTTCTTGTACACATCGAAGTCCTGGCGGTCCTTCTACAAGATGACTCCTTGCAAGCTTGTTGATTGTCTTGAAGTTCGGATGGCTCATCTTTTTTGCACCACGGCCAACTTGATTGTTTGTACTCTTTGCTAATAGACAAGTGATTGGTGTGGCGTCGACGATCTACCACATACATGTTCTTCATGCGGATCCTTGCAAAGACTATTTCATTTGATTCAATGTTTTTAATTTGGCACACTCCCATATTGAATCCAACATTATAGCCCTTGTCACGAGTTGGTGATGCTTTGAGGTTGAAGTTGAGACCTTCAACATATGCAACATCGTGATTTCTAATCCATTTTTCTTGATGGATCCAAAGTTCTGTTATTTCTCCGGAGCTTTATTTCCTCCAAATATGACTTTTGCGCCTCTAATCTCCTTCAATTTTGACAGATTTTTCTTGTTTCCTATCATGTGTCCCGGAACAACCACTATCCATGTACCAGGTTCTTGGCACTCGGTTGTTCTTTGAACTCGCATTCAAGAAAATTAGTTTTTAGGTACCCATACTTTCCTCGGGTCCCGAGGGGTTAGTGTTGTAAGATGATCCAACCAACCTATAGCCAAATGATCGACTCAAGAGGTTTCCATCTATCTCGTGCCATAATCATAACTCACTTTGGCAAATTGCTTGGGGGCTTTAGGTTCATACAAGCTGTCTCTTTTGTCTCGTATGCTCTGTGTGTGTGTTTTCGCAATTGCCTTCTTTGGGTAATTGTGATATTTCGAGTGTAGTGCCTGGGTGCATATGTGTCTTTGATGATAGCTCTTTTTCCTTTGGAATGGCCTTTGTCGTGTTCTAGGCCTTTGCCATTTGGGCTTATATTCATAGGTCTTTCCGATATTTCACATTATTCCAATCGCCTTGGCTTGGGTAGTTTCTACCATTCCCATCATATGTGTTTCTTTGATAAAACTTCTCGGGGTTTTTCGTAGCTCGAGTTTACTCTTCACAGTAGTACTTCCTATTTGGAGTTTCCGAGGAACTCTGTTGGATCTCTTCTCAAAGATCCTCTCAACATACTCAATGGTTGTTTTCCTTTTCCTTTATATCCAAGCCAGTTTGTTTGTGATTGTGCTTTGGAGTGAATGTGGGTGCAACATTTGGTGTATTGGATTTTTGAGATGCTTCATTACTTGAAGATCCTTTTTCCAAGATCACTCGGGAGTTTGATTGTGCACAAAAGAATTGAATCCTATGCCTGTCTTATCTCCACACTCTTTTTGGCTCTTAATAAGGTCATCCAATGATTTAGATGCCTTCGTAAATGATGCAATCACATTTTTGAGATCATTTTCCCTCTTTTCTATAGCATCTATCTCTCGCTTATTAGTTTAGCATTCTCGGCCTTGACTCTTTGTTCTCATCGGCTATGTGACTTAGAATACTCGGCTCCTTAGTCATTTGTGAGTTTTGGCTTTTGAAAGTGGTGGTTTTCCTCGTTTAATAGTGTGTGTGAGGATTTAATGTGCTCAAAGTCTTTCATCATTTTGCCTAATGAATCATAAAGATCAATGGGTGATGAAGTTTGTGTGTCACAATCACTATCACTAGAATCGAGTGAGATGAGTTTGAGTGTACCTCATCTTTTTGGTCAAGTTGATCTTGTTCTTTAGCCATTAGACGGATCATTGCTTCTTCTTTGAGAATCACTTGAGTAGTCACTTCACTACTCTCTGAGTCCATCGCTTCTTTTGACTTAGTTGTCTCGCGATCTCGAGCCCAACATGGCCCTTTTCTTTCCCGACTTCTTTCTTTGAAGATTTTTCTTTCTTCTTCATTCCGTATTTATTGACTACGAGGATATGGGGATCAATAGCAAAGTGTCTTGGTTGTCTCAGCGGTTCCAACACAGGGTTCTCAAATCTTTGATCAGTTCTTTCCATTCTTGGATTGTCGCTCTACGATATTCAACCTTTTGATGCTCGGCTCTCTTGGGTGGCCTATCTTCCCTTAACTTGGAGGGAGTGAATGTCTCCTGGAGGATTCAACTTTGTTTCTTTTGTAGTTCTTGTTGAAGAACTTGTTGAATCTTTTAACCATAAGGGCAATCTCTTGCTGGTCAATGGCTTCCTTGACTTGACTCTCTTTCCATCCTTGACTATAAGTGCGGTTGTTTTGGTTACAACTGTCTCCTCTTGATCTTTTCTTCTCGGCTCAAATTCATAAGCTTTAGAGCCATGGTCTTCATTTCCCATTCAATTTGAGGCTCCTTAGAATCTTCATACACATCTCCTTTTGTGTGTATTCCATTCCAAGTCTTGAGAGCTCATTTGTGATTTGGTGAATCTAGCATCCAACCGATCCATTGTCTCACCCGCAAGAATTTTAAAGTTTTCAAACTTTTGAACAACAACAGATAATTTGTTCTCTTGAATTTGCTTTGATCCTTCACAAATTAAAGTTAGTTTATCCAGATTTCTTTTGTTGTTTTGCGTGATTTGACTTTATTTAACATTGCTTTGTCCAGATTTTTGTAGAGAATATCCTTGGCCACATTGTCCAAGTTGAATCTCTTCTGTCATCATTGGTCCATTCGGTCCTTGGTTTTTCAACTAAGGCTGGTCTTGCTTTCGCCACAACTTCTTCTCCTTCAATGTATTTGCTCTCCTTGCAGTGTGTTCACTTTCAATATTTGCGGTGGCCCATCCTCTATTACTAGCCACATTTCGTCATGTAACGCCGATAGATGAGCTCGCATACAAATTTTCCAGTCATCAAACTCCTCAATGTGAACATAGGAATACGTGTCAAATTTGCTTCCATGATAATAACTTTTGAATAAGAAAAGCTTTTGAAAGGGCAAGTGTTAAAAATTTCTTTGAAAGATTGGAGATCTAGTTCAAGAACGAACGGAGTGCGGAAGGCTCAATGAACTAACCGCTCACGATACCACTTGTAGGTCCCAAGGGGTGTGAGTAAGGTTTAGAAGGGGGTTGAATAAACGTTACCAACTTTTCGATTTTAGTCCTTTTAAAATATTACGAGTTAATTACACGGCTAAGTCCTTGAGGGATAGCTAAGTTAGTTAATCGCAGAGTTAGCCACTCAATGATTCGAAAGAGACATTGATAGAATAACTTAGTCGTCTAGACTAAACATTAACTTGGTTGTGATAAGATTTACAAATGGAAGACTTAACACCCTTGAATTTGATTTAAGTTTGTTTTAACACTTGGTTATAACACTTTGTTAATTATCAGTTGATAGCAAATTATCACAGATATAAAGTGATATGCGAAATAAAATGTTGAAATATAAATGACACAATAATTTTTATAGAGGTTGAAGATGGGGTAATTCTTCTACTCCTCTCTTCTCCAACTCCTGGAGGAATCCACTAAGTAATGATCAATTCACAAAGTGGTTATCGGTCGGATCAAGTCTTGTTCACACACGGTGACTTGCTCTTTTGGGACTCGGTCCGGAGATGCCTTGGTCACACGGTGGCTTCTCGTCCGACTCAACTTCTTTCGCAGGCGGTTGCCTTGCTACTTCATGACTTACTTTCTCAAGCTTCTTGGATTTGATCACGAAGCCCTCCAATAACTTGAGATTGGTTCGACCTTGAACCTTTCTACAATCCTCCTTGGAAAGTAGACCCCTTTTTGATTCTTCAAAAGGTTTCTCTTCAACCGTTTGAAGTCGTCTTTCCTTCACAACTTAGTGTTGGATCGATTTCCTTCGAGATTTAGGCTTGAGGATTTTGCTTGAATAACTTGAGAATATTTTGCGGTTACAATATTAATATCGCTTGATTTCTCGGGTATGCTAGGTTCATGTATTCAAGGTAACCTCTTCTCAATATAATTCCTCGGCCTTTTATAGTGACCTTTCAAAAATCATGTCCAGTTGAAGAGAGATAGGCTGATTTTCAAAAGTCACTTATGTTCGTTGGCTTGTGTTTTCGTGGTCTTGAATCTTGAGATGTAGACCTTTCCTCGTATTAAATGAATGTTCGACTTTTTAGAATCGACACGAGGTGCAAAGTGCTTCCCATTGGTTTATTCCTTTTGCACGCTTCTTGGTGAGCACTTTAGGACATGGCAAAGCATGGAAGTATTACTTATTTAAGTAATGTTTTTGACTTTTGTGCAATGATTCTTTTCGATTAACTCCTCTTTGCGGTTTGCCTTTTCCCCAGGTGACTTGAGTCGCACTCCAATGATTGAAAGACTCATTTGTCACTTCAACTTGACTTGGCTTCTTAGTTTGACTTAATCGACTCTTCTCATAGCCGTCTGTCTCACGGCCGATACTCCTTGATTGAGTCCTTGGTCTTCTTTCTTGGCCATACTCACTGTTCCTCAACGGAGTATTCACTTCACATCTTGATTGACTTCTTGTATTTCCAAGCATAGCTGACTTGACTCACTTATACACCCTATCTATTACTATAAGAATTACAAGGAAAATGGGGTGTCAACTTTTTAGTCTAAGTTTTACATGGCATTCATCAAAATCTAAATAATAAATTTTTAATAGACGCCCCCAAAGAACCAAGATCGAGATGGATACATCTAAACCTTCTCTCGATCGTGAAGAAGTTGAAAGAGGAAGCGAGTTTTTCTTGTCAAGACCAAGAAAAGGAGATCGTATAAGTCGACCTTGAAAAAGATGAGTCGCCACTCGGCCGAGAGCTTGAGCCCGAGAAGATCGCCGAGACTCAAGAGGAGCGATCTAAAAAGAATGATGGTGGAGATTCAGCCACCATGGACGCGGAGAAGACTGTTGATGTCGATCAATAGATCAGAGAAGACCCAATCGCTCGAGAGACAATTTTGTGGAAATGCAAGGAGCCGAGACAACCAAGTTTACCGAGGAAAGAGTTGTCCATTACCCTCATACCGATGCCAATGAACCTAAGGAGGAACATGCTCCACTTGCCACGATTCAGGAAGCAGGAGATGATGATGATATCATTATGTTATCTCCTGTATATCCTGATATTTAGCAGAGATTGAGGGAATGGAGAAATTGGAAGCTGGATTAATCTCGACGACAATTTGAGAACCAGTACATTGAAGAAGAAGAGGAGCTCTTAAGCTTCCCCGGGAACATCTCTATCCGCTCCGCCCTAAATGAAGATTTATACATGAATGTCCTTCATGACATAAAGGAATACAAAAGGAAAAAGCTTTGGAAAAGGCTAAAGCCATTGAAAAGTCAAAGATGTGTATGTTCACTGGTGGTCCTGAGCATGAAATGGAATTGACTGACATCAGCAATGTAGAGGAGATCGACTCTCTCCTAGTACTAACCTTTTGGATGTGGCGCGGAAGATAGATGTCGATATTGCAGCCACCACATTCTCCATGCACTCAAAACATGGCTCTCAGAAGTTTGGTGATGAAGCTAGGGAAGGAGATGAAGTGGGCACCCTAGCCAAGCCAACTCCAGCAAAAGGTGTTGAGACACCTGCCCCCATGGCTGATCACTCGGAGGTAAAAAAAGCATCGTGTCTCGTGTGCGAGCAACCCCACTTCGTTTAACTTAGTTGGTGCACGGTGAGGGGAAGCTCTCACCATCACGGTCAGTCGGAGGATGATGTGGGAGACCACCCTATGGAGTTATGAGGTGAAGGTGAGGAACTAACGGAACGGCAGAGTGAATTTGATGAAGCCGAGAGACGGTTGAAACCGTCTTAGCTAAAACTTCATATGCACTTTTGAAGGTCGGCGATGACGCCGATGCAAACGGTGAGGCAAAGGATGGAATGGATACCATGGGATTTGAGACTCCTAGTCTCGAGAGTGCAATCCTAGGAGTCGAGACTCCGACGGATTCCACCAAAGACCCTAAAGTAGATGAGTCTTGCAGGGAAAACTGCTCAAGACCCTGTTGCAGTTGATACTGCACACAAGGATGAAGAAGGCCCTCCCGGTTGAGGCTGGCCGAGGGTGTCAAAGGCCACAAAAAGGTTGAGACATCCTTGGGTAAAGAAGCTGCAAACGAGAAAATTCCTCACGTAGAGACGGCTGATGAAGAATACAAAATCAGCGGTCTTAGTGATTCCCAGGAGCATATTGACACAGAATTCCTGGAATCTGACAATGAAGCTGAGTCCACTCCCATTGATGAATCTATTGAGGACAAAGCTGAGGATGCTCAAGACTCTTGGAGTAAAGCCGGTGACAAAATTGCTCCAATGAGATTCGTGTTTGTTGATGAGCCAACCCCGGTGGCTCCATCACATCCGATGACACTGATAAATCAGCTGAGGACAAGTCAACTCATAAAGAAGGCCCAACTGATACCGAGGAAGTTGTTGAGACAAGTGGTCGGTCACCGAGAAGGCTAACACGAGTTGCTCAAGCTAAAACACAATCGGCTCAAGAGCTAGCACATTTGCTCCCAATGCCGATGTTTGGATCAACGAGGCAAGTTGAGTGAAGCAATTCGAAGGAGAAGGGAAAGGCTCCACAAGTTGGACTGCGGGAATCCCTGTCTATCCGGATGATCTATTCGAGAACATTTTCCAGTTTGAAGCCCAATTACCACCCTTGGATGCCGACCGCTAGGGAACAAGCCAAGTTCACGGTCCAAGTCTCACCGAAGAACGTGGAACTCGAGTTGATTCAACAATGGTGCATATTGGTTTTAACTTTGATGCATTTTGTCAGAGGATGAGTCGCCTTCAACAACCGACGGAAGGTATTTAAAGCCATTTGTGTTGAGATCGGCTTTGCATCTTTAGACCAAAGGCTGGATAATTATGATGCCAACATCACCGGAGATATTCGCGGAGTGGTGTTATAATCCGAGAATGAGTTGCACAAACAACGGCTATAAGAAGAGACCAAGTTTGCTATTTCAAGTCACGTTTTGCGAGAGATAGTGGTCCTGGAGTGCGGATAACATCCAGTTTCAGCAGAGGCGGAGGGATTACATGGTAAAATAGAGGAATCACATAAGACGGATATGGAGTTACTCAAGCCGGCAAAGACAATAACGAAATCGCAAGATTGGAGACCAACATGAGTCGGCGGCTCAATGTTCTCCAAAGTAAATGAAGCTAATGGCGGCTTAGTTAAAGGCTATGCGGTCAGAATTTTGAGCGACTCAATGTTGGCATGTCCCTACCTTTTGGTGATGATTCCAAAAGGGGGAAGATGAGGCTATGAGAGAATTAAAAGAAGGGCAAGGGAGTCACAAGGAAGAGAAGAAGGGAGAAACAACTAAGGGTGAAGGAAGTTTGCAAAAAAAAAAAAAACCCTCTAAAGATTATGTTTGCCAAAACTCCTCTACAAGGAGGAGTAACCTCACTCCTCAAAGCAAACTACCGAAAGAGCTATCAGTGGAACATAAACCGAGTTGGCTATCAAAGAATCAAGAAAATCCATCAAAACCGAGTTCAAGAAGGTGGCCGAGAAGCATTTCTGCGCGTATTAAGAATATAAGGACATAGTATAATGGTCCCCAAAGTAGGATTGTTAGAGGATTCTCCCGTGATCAAACCCCGAGAGATATTGCTATGCCCGATGCTAGATTTGAGCCCAGATCACAAGAGGAATTTCAAACTCTAGATGCGAGAAGGCTACCTCAAGAATTTTACTCTACGCAAGCATGAGACTTGATCTTGGGACAAGGGTCTCGGTGTCAGTGCAAATCGGTGATAAGCAGAGTTCTAGCGATCACTCACCGAAAAACACTAGTACAATACACTCCTAGAGGAAGAGGAGCTGAGTCGGGAAGGGGAAGATCTCGGTGGCGGTGGAAGAGGCGAAGCTCTCAATCGCATCCAAGACCAAAATACATACAATACATTGATCCACTTTGAGAAGAAATGTATCACTTAGTAAGTCAAGTACAGTCATCTTGCAAATTTGGAAGTTCAGCGCAAAAATGCAAAAAAAGTTGTGAGGAGGTAAGAAGCGAGAATGAGAGGGTGATGCGAGAATGGGAAGAAAGGCATCGTAGGGATGATCCTTCGCAAAGTGTGCCTTGAGAAGAAGAATAAGGAAGAAGAAGAGAGGAAAAGGAGAAGAAGCGACGAGGATAGGAGAAGAGCGAAGATGAAGAGAGAAGAAGGAAGCAACCAAGGCATTAAACACGGTCGTAACCCCCCTTCATGTATTTTACTTTAATGTAAATACATAGTTGTAATTACTCGTAATAATGCTCGATACCTTTTTAACTTAGCTTTGATACATGTAATTCAATATATGTATAAGATTTGATACATGTTGTAAACAGCTTTGTAAAGGGCTGGAATGCTATGATCAATAAATTGACATATCCAAAAGCATACATTCTTTGCTATTACACTACTTATGTTTGTTGTATTTTGCCTTTAAGTTTTGGCATCATCAAAAAGGGGAAATTGTTAGGAAATTTATTGTTAAGATTTTGATGATACCATGTAAGACTTAGAATAGGAAATTGGTACCCCATTTTTATAGGACTGCATAAGCTGAGTGAAGTCAGCTATGTCGAAGAATGCAAGAAGTCAACTGAAGACTAGAGTGAAGACAGTTGTGTGTCAGCTGAATATGGTCAAGATGGAAGGCACTGAGACTCGACTAAAGAAGATCCGGTGAGGAACAATGTAAAGGATGTGGAAGTATCAGTCAAATCAGTAAAGAGCCAAGTCTAATAGTTGAACTGATAGTTGAGTCTTTCCTTAAAGAATGAAGCAGACACAGGTCAAAGGGGTAAAGGCAGCAGTCAAGTCAAGTCGACTGACATTGATCCCATGGAAGGAAGTCAAGGATATTACTCGATATAGTAATAAGTCCAAGCTGCCTAGTCTTAAAGTATTTGGCCCTTAAATATGCAAAAAGAATAAACCAATGGGAAACATTGAAGCTTGTGTCGGGGCACGAAAAAGCTGAGTCATTTAATATGAGGAAGGGTCAACATCACAATCTGCAGGCAGAAGACAAGATAAGCCAACGAATAAGAAAGTGTCATTTGAAAATAGTCTCTCTCTTCAACGGGTAGATTTTCAAATGAGTACGATAAAAGGCCGAGGAAGCATTTGAGAAAAGGATACGAATGAAAGCGATCTAACAAGAAATTTCAAGCAATCATAACTTGCAAACTTTCTCAAAGATTATCAAGAAATTCCTCAAGCCTAAAACTCGAAGGAACTCGATCCAACACACATTGTGAAGGAAAGAATACTTCAACCGAGTTGAAGAGGAAAAGTTTTAAAGAACAAAGGGATCTACTCTCCAAGTTTGAAGGAGTTGTAGTGAGGTTCAAGATCGAACTAGAAGTTTCAAGCTCGTTGGAAGGTGTGTGATCAATTCCAAGGGTTTGAAGTGAGTCAAGTATCAAGGCTTGTGAAGAAGCCGAGTCGCAAGAGAAGCCATTTGTGTGATCAAAGCCGTCTCTCTAGATCTGAAATAAGCGCTTTGTAACCTGATATGTTACTTAGTATATTCCTCCGGGGAGTTGGAGAAGAGTGGATTAGAGGAATTACCCCATCCTCGAACCACTATAAAATTTGCTTGTGTGATTTACTTTCAAAGACTTTACTTTATTGCATATATTTATATCTCATTGATAAGTTAAATTGCAATCCTACTTGATAATAACAAGTGCCAAAAATAAGTGTTAAAAAGGTGCTTAAAATTTACTAAGGGTGTTAAGTCTTACATTTGTATAAAACCAAATCAATCGAAAAGTTAAGTGATAGAGAGCGAGAATGATAGAGAGGTAGAGTCACGGGAAGTTTCTTTGAGGGTTTTCAAGCATTAAGGCCACATCTTTTAAACTTTCCCCTTATGACTTTTTCCTTTTCCTTCCTCTTTTCAATAGTTGTTTTTTTCTTCTCTGCAGATTGTCTCCTTTTCCTTCTCAACAACTATCTCCTTCAACGTCTTTAGGTATTCCTCTTCCCCCTTTTTGGCATCATCAAAGGAGAGAGGAACCCTGAAACATCCCAACAAGCATGAAGTCCGATCGGTGATCATCAATTCTCGCTTGAGTCTGCGTCATGAGTATCTTGTTTGAAATTTCGAGTGGATGGCTTTGGACTCGGGCCGCCACCAGTTTCATTTCAGCCATAAGAAGGCTGAATTTGGCATTCATATTCTCCTCAACGCATAGAAGTTCCTTTCGATAAAATTCACGCAGACAACTCCATCTCGGTTGTATGGGAGGCATGCAATCTCCCCATATTGGATGCGCATCCTTGCCTTCATGTCGCATTATCGCACTCCGATCAGCATTTTGTTGTATAGAGCCTTGAAGTAGCGAACTTGCTCGAGACGCATGGCACTCTGCTTTGTTGAGACCATTCTCTTATCCTCGACTACCACTCCTCTCAAGTCCGCTATGAGAGTGGCATCTCTGTTGTCCGGGCGCATGTCGAGAGAGGCTTGGTGCCGTTCAATCTTCTCAATCTCTTCACATGTCTTCTTGAAGATTTCACGCATCTCGGTTGTCTCGACTTGAGTCATTTGCCGCCACTCCGCATCGAAATTGAAATTAGCGGCACAATTGAATCAAGAGGGAATAATGGGGTCTTCTTGGACGGTGTAGAGCTTATGTTCTCTTGTAGTCTCTTCTTCGAGCACGGACGACTCGCGAGAAAAAGGGAATACTTCTTCATATGCATCGTCTCGCACTTGAGATATTGTGCACGGTAGTCTCTCTGCTGCAGACTCGTAGCTGCGTGATTGAAGTTGTGGCGGTAGGCGATTGAATGTTTTTGCCACCGACCGAGCCTCAAAGCATTCTTAATAGCTTCTTTGGTCTCGGTGGATTTTTCCATTTGAATACACTGGTCCTCTACCGTATCAATAGTGTCATCGATGATGATGGAACCTGGGGGCTTGGTTCATCATCAAAGTTGAATGTTTGACGGCGGCTTTGAAACTTGATCGACTCGTCGCGGAAGAACATCCTCGTTGGGTCCTTGTGATTTGCAACGGGGGTGGACTCGGCTTCATCTTGAGATCCAGAAATGATATATCGGGTTGTCTTAGGAATCATGAAGTGCACTAATCTCCTTCTCGATTCTTCAATATGAAGGAGGATTGTTCTCGCATTTCTTTCTCTTTACCCAGGAAGTCTCAACCTCCTCGGGCCTTCAATACCTTTAGCAGTCTTAATCGAGAAAGGCCTTCAATATTCCCTTCGACACGCAATTGTATTCTTAGGGTCTTTCGCGATGGCATCCACAGAGTCTCAACTCCTTGGATTGCACTTTCATTGCCTAAAGTGTTAACTCCGGGGCATTTCCATCTTGTGCCTCAACCGCATCAGCGGTGTCCTCACCGCAAAGTCGTTGGCACTTCACCGGGACAAACTCAACTATCCAAGCCGTTAGTGACAACTTGATGTTGTTCTTTTTTGTTTCCTTTTCTTTCTCCACTTCTCCTCCTTCCTTCATTGTGGAGTCATCTGCGCAAAGCATCCTCCGACCTAGGCTGCGGTGGAGTGAGTTTCCCACTCGGTTGGCGCACCGAGTGAGTGATTGATGGTGGGGTCACTCCGCTCCGGACTCTGGCCGCTTTGAGTGCTCGGTCGTGGGGCGGTGGTAAGACACCTTCATTAGGGGTTGGCTCAACTTGGGTGCCCAAGGTCCCAGTGTCATCACCAAGTCCCTTAGATCCGTCCTCCGAGTGAAGCGGGAAGTGGTTGCGGCAATAATCGTGGTAATCGATGTACCACTCCTAACGGATCAATCTCGGTGAGATTTAGAAGACTCTCCTGGTCCTTCCTCACTGTTGCTCATGCATCAATTTGGATTCCCGCATGGCTTGTTGTATTTCGACTTTTCTTGTGCAAAAGAAGAAGATCCAAGTCTTCATCACTTTCGGAGAACATATCAAAATGAGGATGAGTGTGGTCATTTGGTTTCGTGAAAGGACAAATGCTTGCTTTCTTACGAGCTTGACTTCCTCTCGCTAATCTCTCCTTTTCTTTCTCCTTGAAAATATGCAAGATATCCAGTGATTATCTTCATCAAGTGCCTGAAGCACGGTGGTCAATCCAAGGAATTTTAGCAATTCTTCCTCTTCCTCAGTGAATTCAGGATGTTCAAACTGTACCCTCGAGTGACTCAGCTTCCATGCTCGCCAATCACGCAGACGACGCTGAATGTCTGGGTACACAGGAGAAACAACAATCACATCATCATCTTCATCCTCTTCCCGTCTTTGCTTTCGAATGGATGGCAAGCAAACTCTGTTGTTCTTTATCTTGCAAAGCATTAAGGCGGTGGAGACACAATTCTCTCATCAGGAGATTCTGATGTCTCTGCTGCCTCTTCTTCCTCAGTTGTTCTATCCACAGTTGGGTCTTCTATTTGCCTCTGCTGACCATCCTCAGCAGACTTGGTTGTTTCATCAACAACTTCTGGAGACTGCACTTCTTCAGCAGTCTCGGAGATTTTCTCCGGTGAGTAATGACTCAACAGTCTTCTCAAGCTCCGAGAGCTTGGTGATTCTTCTTCTTATTTTTGTCCTTACCGAGAGAAAGTTCGGTTTGGATACTTCTTCCTCGATTCTTGGCGGCGGGGGCCGGTGCATCTTTCTTTGACTGAGGAGCTGCCTTTCTTGGCTTGGCAGTCCTCTTCTTTTTGATGATAGGAGAAGGTATTTGGGCTTCCTTCTCCGCCTCGGCTGCGTGGGCAGGAGACACGGCTGCTTGGCGGGTGACTGCTACGAGGGGCAGGTGCATCTTTTGTCTTTGCGCAAGGGCAACTTTCTTCTTTGCGATTGCGGGGGCAACTTTCTTCTTGGAATAGGAGGCAAATGTTTTGTTTCCTCAGGGTCACCGATTCCCCCTCACTTGTGTCCGCCCTCTTCGCATGGGCTCTCTCGGCTCCCTGAAAGGTTGCTGAGAACATCTTCTTGTTGACATGGAATGACTTTCCATGTCGGACGGAACACCACCCTTCACCTCCATCAAATGGCCAATGACTAGGCCATAGTCGAAAGTGATCCTCCAAAGGATCCATCCTCCTTGAATGATTTATTTGCAACGCGTCGACAGATGCGTATACAAACTCGGCCTAGTTAACTTTCTTCCTTCCATGATCGCGGCCATGACGATCGGCTTAGTCTTTGATAGTTGATTGAAAGCGCCAAACTTCATATCCACGCATTTTGAGACGACATCCATCACTTATGATAATCATCCTTCAACAACTTCTTCTCACTGTGTAGATCACTTTCGCAAAGACACACTCGGGTTTGGCTACTTCTTTCCATGCAAAGACCCAAGTCCACATCGCCTTCATATACCTCGGCATACCTTTCGACGAAAGAAAAAGTGCTCGCAAGGTCCTTAGCAAAGATGATTAATATGTCCTTGCGGTGGACGGAGGACTTAATTCCTTCATCCCGCACCTCGGCGTTAACATAGAACGGGTAACTTCTTCAACGTATGTCATCTCGATATTCCATCGTGAGAAAGAGTTTCAATCCGGATTTCTCAATTTTATCCGCAATCTTCTTCACAAAGGTTTCATCGAACCCCTGTTTTATCATCCCTTCAAAATCCAAAGTTAGCTAACTGTTTATCAATTGAGATGTATTCCAATGTGATGTCTTTCTTTTCAACATGATCTCTTATAAAATGATATCGACATCAATGTGCTTTGTTCTTGAATGCAACATAGGATTCTCGAGTGATTGCAATAGCACTTGTGTTATCACACATAATTGGAATCACTTTTTCTTCAATTTCATAATCTCCGTTGTCTCATCCATAAGACTTGGGCACAATAAGCGCCCGCAGCCTATCTACTCGCTTGATTGTGGATGTGGCTATTGAGTTTTGCTTCTTGCTAAACCAGGAAACCAATCTGTTTCCAAGCATTTGACAAGTTCTCAAGTACTTTTTCCTGTCAACTCTACATTCAAAGATAGTCGAGTCCGAGTAACCAATAAGCTTGAATCCACCTTCCTTTGGATACCATAAGCCAAATTCTTGGCATCCCTTCAAATATCTTAGGATTCTCTTAGGCTGGTCATATGTCTTTCTTTTGGTGCAGATTGGAATCTTGCACATATACCTACTTTGCAAAGGTGATATCCGCTCTTTGTTAAATAAGCAGTTGATCCAATGAGTTCTTTGTATCTTGTTTGATCCACGGGCTTGCCATCGTATCCATGTCCATCTTGACCGATGTGTTCATTGGTATTTTCACGAAGACTTCTCTTCCATACCAAATTTCTTCATTAAATCTCACGGTGTACTTTGTTTGACTTATGAAGGTTCCATCCTTCAATTTTGTTTAACTTGGAGTCCTAAGAAAATGTCGCTCTCCCATCATTCTCATTTCAAATTTACCTTGTATGAGGTTTGAGAACTTATCACATGACTCTTTGTTTGTGGATCCAAAAATGATATCATCCACATATATTTGTACAAGCAAAGATACTTTCTCATCTTGAATTCTCAAGAGTGTTTCTGTCCACTTTGCCTTTGGTGAATCCATTATCTATCGAAATTGAGATAATGTATCATACCATGCTCTAGGTGCTTGTTTCAATCCATATTGAGCTTTCTTGAGCTTGTACACTTTGTCTCCAATGGTCTTTGCACAAAGCCCGGAGGTTGCTCAACATAGACTTCTTCTTCCAACAATCCATTTAAAAATGCACTTTTCACATCCATTTGATATACAATGAAGTTTTTGTGTGCGGATAGGCAAGAAACATCCTTATTGCTTCTAGTCTTGCAACAGAGCAAATGTTTCATCAAAATCTATTCCTTATCTTGGCAATACCCTTTGGCTACCAATCTTGCTTTGTTTCTTACCACGTAACCTTATTCATTCATCTTGTTTCGAAAATCCATTTTGTGCCAATGACATTTTGATGGGTTGGTCTTTGCACCAATTCCCATACTTTGTTCCTTTCAAATTGATTGATTCTTCTTGCATGGCTTGAATCCAATGTGTGTTATCCAATGCTTGTGACACATCTTTTGGCTCTATTTTGGATATAAAATAAGTGAGCATTGCTTCTTTTTGAGCTACGGATCTGGTTCTTAAACCATCTCTCACATCTCCAATGACTAGCTCGTGGATGGTCTTTCACCATCTCACATCAGGTTGGAGTAAATTAGCTCGGGTTCGATCGTCTTGCAATTTGTGTTGTCTTGAGACTCTTCCATTATCATTCAGTGCAGATTTTCTAGCGATCTTTGAGACTCGGCCGTCTCATCTTCATCTTGATTGATTGCTCCAGCTTCAGACTTCAACATAGGGACTCTTTCGCATAGTTGGTTGATTCGACTTATCGCCTAACTCTTCGATATCTTCTCCATTTACATTGGGTTCATCAAAAACCACATGAATGAATTCTTTCGTGACCATAGTCCACTTGTTCAAGACTCTATGGGCTTTACTTTTTGAGTATCCCAAGAAGATACCTTCATCGCCTTTAGCATCAAAAGCCTTTAGATTATCTTTGACATTGTTGTGGATAAAGCATTTGCATCCAAATATTTTAAAGTACCCAATATTTGGCTTTCTCCTTGTTCGATTGGTTTTATACCATTGATTTGGGCTTCCTAGACTAGAGTTTTGTGTTGTTTTTGAGTTCTTTGAGTCGTTTTTGTTATATTTCATAGGTTATGTGTTAATTTCTGTTGTTTCGAAGTCATTTGAGTGGCCCAAACCATATTGTGAGCCAAGTATATTGAGTCTAGAATCATAGTAATGAGTCTCATGTCAAAAGAATCAAGGATGATCAAACAAGAAGGGGATTGATCTCAAGAAACGCCCAAACGCGTGTAGAATTTTCATCACGGCAAGGTTAAGTATTTTGGCCTTAACTCTCTCCAAACAATTGATATTGAGCTGATTCAAGTGGCTACGGAAAGCTAAGAGATAGGGCTACAACTATTATGAAGACACCCAAAGCAAATTCGGACGTTTGAATGGCGCGCAGCTTAAAAACGAGGCTGCCTGCAGTGAGCGAGCATAAAAAGCAGCACTGCAGCAGTCACAGGGGTCGAAAATAGAGCAGTGAGGTTTTGTGTTTGCAACTGCGGCGCCATTTTCGAGCTGCTGCAGCGCCCAGGCGGAAATTACTAGGTGACTCCTTCTTTATTCTTGGACTTTTGTGGAGCTATAAATACAAGTCTGGGGCGTGGAATTAGGGATCTTGGACCCTTGGGCAGCCAACAAAACACCTAGAAGACATAAGAGAAGGCTTGGAATATCTTGGGAAAAACTTGGAGAAGAAGATTGAAGGCTTCTACATCTAGAAATAGAGAAGATCCTCAACTCTTGTTCTTATTTTGTTGCTTTCTTCATATCTTGTAAGATGTATTGTTGTATCCCTATAGATTCATTTTCTTCAATCATGAGCTAAACTCTATAATTCTAGAGGGATGGTGTAATCTATGTTTGAACTTATGTTTTGATATTGTGGTTTGTCAATCTAGATTTCCCAATTTATTTGTGCTATTTGGGTCTATTGCTTCTAAATTACTTGATCAATAATTTAGAGTATTTGGTGTATTTGATTTGACACTTGAGAGAGGTAATTGAATACATGACCTTGAAATATCATAACCTAGGATTAGAATTGAGAGATTTGTGAATCCTTTGGAGTCATTTATTAAAATTCATAGTTTTTATTGAGATTGCATTTGGTGATTTTTATAGAGATATTGATTTCCCAATTGTGATCTAAAATCATTTGGCACTCGAGAGAGGAAATGATTATTGTAGAAATCTTGACTTATAAATTGGTAATTTGTGATTGATAAACCATATTAATAACATAAGGGAAAACTAGATTCATCACACCTCTAGAATTCATTCTCCCATAGATTTTGATGTTTATATTTTGATTAGTTACATCTAGTTGTTTTTATTTACAAATTGAGATATCCACCTATTATACTTGGTACTTATACACGCATTCCTGTGGATATGACAACCCTACTCATATCACTATATTAAAACTTGACACCGTAGACTTGCGGTAAGAAAAATCTCTAACATCACTTTGTCCATATTTCATAGGGAGTTTTTGTCATTTGTCTATTAATCATGCATATTTTGAGTATAGCATGCAGTATTGATGGCTTCACCCAAAATCTTTTAGTGAGCCCACTTGACTAACATGGTCTTTGCGGCTTCCTTGAGAGTTCTGTTTCTTCTTTCTACTACTCCATTCTTTGTGGAGCCCTTTGCCGCAGATAACTCATGAGCAATGCCATTTTCTACACAATATTGAGTTATTATCCCATTGAGAAACTCGTTCCTCTATCGACCTTATCTTTATAATGGTTTGACTCTTCTCATTTTGAACTCTTCTCCTCACCGAGGTAACTTTTGCAAGGTTTCCTTCTTTTTGCACATGAAGATTGTCCGTATATATCTTGAATAATCATACACCACCACTAAAGTGTATTTCTTTCCACTTATACTAGCTGGCTCAATGGACCAAATAAATCCATATGCAAAGATGCAATATCCTTGTTGAAGATGGACTAGACTTCTCTTTGAATGATGATTTGATCCGCTTTCCCATCTGGCATGCATCACAAACACTTTCCTTCTTGCACACCGAGTCCGCGGTCAATTCTTCTACAAGATGACTCCTTGCAAGCTTGTCGATTGTCTTGAAGTTCGGATGACTCGGCTTTTTGTACCTGACCAACTTGATTCGGTTGTACTCTTTGCTAATAGACAAGTGATTGGTGTGGCAATCGACCGATCTACCACCACATACATGTTCTTCTCGTTTGGATCCTTGCAAAGACTATTTCATTTGATTCAATGTCTTTAATTTGGAACACTCCCATATTGAATCCAACATTATAGCCCTTGTCACAGAGTTGGCTGATGCTTAACAGGTTGAAGTTGAGACCTTCAACATATGCAACATCCGTGATTTCTAATCCATTTTTCTTGATGGATCCAGTGCCTCTTATTTCTCCTGGAGCTTCATTTCCTCCAAATATGACTTTGCGCCTCTAATCTCCTTGAATTTTGACATATTTTTCTTGTTTCTGTCATGTGTCCGGAACAACCACTATCCATGTACCAGGTTCCTGGCACTCACTGTTCTTTGAACCCGCATTCAAGAAAATTAGTTTTTAGGTACCCATACTTGCCTGGGTCCCGAGGGGTTAGTGTTGTAAGATGATCCAACCAACCTATAGCCAAATATCCGACTCTAAGAGGTTTCCATCTATCTATGCCATAATCATAACTCACTTTGGCAAATTGCTTGGGGGCTTTAGGTTCATACAACTATCTCTTTTGTCGTATGCCTGTGTGTGTGTTTTCGCAATGGCCTTCTTTGGGTAATTGTGATATTTCTGAGTGTAGTGCATGGGTGTATATGTGTGTTGATGATAGCTCTTTTTCCTTTGGAATGGCCTTCGCCGTGTTCTAGGCCTTTGCCATTTGGGCTTATATTCCATAGGTCTTTGCCGATATTTCACATTATTCCAATCACTTGGCTTGGGTAGTTTCTACCATTCCCATCATATGTGTTTCTTTGATAAAACTTGGGGTTTTTCGTAGCTCGATTTACTCTTCACAGTACTTCCTATTTGGAGTTTGCCGAGGAACTCGTTGGATCTCTTCTCATTTGTCCTCTCGGCATACTTCAATGGTTGTTTTCCTTTTCCTTTATATCAAGGCCGTTTGTTTGTGATTGTGGAGTTTTTGAGGAACTCGTTGGTTTCCTTTATATCTCAAACAGAGGATTACATGGTAAAATAGAGGAATCACATAAGTCGGATATGGAGTTACTCAAGTGCAAAGACAATAACGAAATTGCAAGATTGGAGACCAACATGAGTCGCAGACTCAATGTTCTCCAAAGTAAATGAAGCTAATGGCAAACTTAGTTAAAGGCTATGCGGTCGAATTTTTGAGCGACTACCAAGTCGAATGATAAGAACAATGCAACAAAAAAATCGACTTGATTTCATCTTAAGTGGGATGTTATCGGCATGTCCCTACCTTTTGGTGATGATTCCAAAAAGGGGAAGATGAGGCTATGAGAGAATTAAAAGAAGGGCAAGGGAGTCACAAGGAAGAGAAGAAGGGAGAAACAACTAAGGGTGAAGGAAGTTACGCAAAAAAAAAAACCCTCTAAAGATTATGTTTGCCAAAACTCCTCGCAGGAGGAGAATGTGACCTCACTCCTCAAAGCAAACTACCGAAAGAGCTATCGAGTGGAACATAAATCTAAGTTGGCTATCAAAGAATCATGAAAAGCCATCAAAGCGAGTTCAATAAGGTGGCCGAGAAGCATTCTCCGCGTATTAAGAATATAAGGACATAGTATAATGGTCCAAAGTAGGATTGTTAGAGGATTCTCCCGTGATCAAACCCCGAGAGATATTGCTATGCCCGATGCTAGATTTGAGCCCGAGATCACAAGTGGAATTTCAAACTCTAGATGCGTAAGGCTACCTCAAGAATTTAACTCTACCGCAAGCATGGGACTTGTCTTGGGACAAGGGTCTCGAATTGTGCAAATCGGTGATAAAAGCGAGTTCTAGCGATCACTCAGTTGGAAAAACACTAGTACAATACACTCCCAGGAGGAAGAGGAGCCGAGTCGGGAAGGGGAAGATCGGTGGCGTGGAAGAGATGTATCACTTAGTAGGTCGAGTGCAGGTCATCTTGCAAATTTGGAAGTTCACGCAAAAATGCAAAAGTCTGTGAGGAGGCAAGAAGCGAGAATGAGAGGGTGATGCGAGAATGGGAAGAAAGGCATCGTAGGGATGACCTTCCGCAAAGTGTGCCTTGAGAAGAAGAAGAAGAAGAAGAAGAAGAAGAAGAAGAAGATAGGAAAAGGAGAAGAGCAAAGCGAGGATAGGAGAAAGAGTGAAGATGAAGAGAGAAGAAGGAAGCAACCAAGGCATTAAACACGGTACAGAACCCCTTCATGTATTTTACTTTAATGTAAATACACGGTTGTAATTACTCGTAATAATGCTCGATACCTTTGTAACTTAGCTTTGATACATGTAATTCAATATATGTATAAGATTTGATACATTTTGTAAAATGACTTTGTAAAGGGTTGGAATGCTATGATCAATAAATTGACATATCCAAAGCATACATTCTTTGTTATTACACTACTTATGTTTGTTGTATTTTGCCTTTAAGTTTTGGCATCATCAAAACGGGGAAATTGTTAGAAAATTTATTGTTAAGATTTTGATGATACCATGTAAGACTTAGAATAGGAAATTGGTACCCTTTTTTATAGGACTACATAAGTTTGAGTGAAGTCACTATGTCGAAGAATGCAAGAAGTCAATCGAGGACTAGAGTGAAGGCGGTGTGTGTCGGTGAGTATGGTCAAGATGGAAGGCACGGACTCGATGAAGAAGATCCGGTGAGGAACATTTGTGTAAAGGATGTGGAAGTATCGATCAAATCGTAAAGAGCCAAGTCTAATAGTTGAATCGATAGTTGAGTCTTTCCTTAAAGAATGAAGTAGATACAGTCAAAGGGTAAAAGCGTGATCAAGTCAAGTCGATGACATTGGAAGGAAGTCAAGGATATTACTCGATATAGTAATAAGTCCAAGTGCCTAGTCTTAAAGTATTTGCCTAGAAATATGCAAAAAGAATAAACCAATGGGAAACATTGAAGCTTGTGTCGGGGCACGAAAAGCTACCGAGTCATTTAATACGAGGAAGGGTCAATTTGCAATGGAAAACATAGATATTATTATTTTTAAATATGACACTTAAAATAAATGAATTGCTATCATAACATTTAAATGTTATGATAAAAATATTCAATTTGGCATTACAACTAGGATTCTTTATGAAAAGTGTTATTCTTTTATATTTTAATTATGTTTTGATTTACGTTTCTTAATCGAGTAAGTTAGATAGAATCAAAGAAGTAAGCACATGGTCATACCAGGATAATATTAACTTTTATAGTTAATATGTTTTTTGATGAATAAGAATTGCATAGAAAGCCATGAGATTATGATTATTTTTTTTCGAAAAACAAGTAATGAGGTTATACTTGATTTTGGTAAAGCAATAATTTAATAAAATTTGAATTTTTATAGGAGTTTGTAGTTCAAGTGGTATTGCCCACTCTTTATAATGATGATGATACGAACCGAGTATTCCAGTGTCTTTGAGATTAATCTCATCTCTTCCACTCATCCCAACCGATTAAATTTTTAATTAATATAATAATTTGTGATATATCAATTTTTAGCTCATGAATCACCGAATTATCGCGCATAATGCATCAAATTTTTAAAATATTCTGAAATTAATTAGAAAAATACTTTCATAGCCATTAAACTATAACAAAAGATTGACTAATATGATCGTAAGCTAATATAAAAAAACTTATTTTTCTTTGTTACAATAATTATATTTTCTAATATGATCGTAAGCTAAATTAAAGAAACTTATTTCATACTTTCAAAGGATTGAGTTTTTAAAAATATTTACTTAATCATTCATGATTTATATTTTCTAAAACAAAATATATATTAAAATACGTTGAAATATCTCAATTGTAATAATTCAAGTATTTAGTTAGTACATATTTATTTGTAAAGCACTTTAAAATATTTTAATATTCATCAATATAATTATTTAAATTTTAATAAAGTCATATGGATCGTACGACACACATGTTCTTACTAGTTCAATTAAAAAGAGAAAACAAATCATTCAATTCTCTCCAGAGCAGCAGCTAAGCAGATCTCTCAACCACATGCAAAAACATCATAAGCACTCATCATGTATGTATGTATGTTTGTGCAACATGTATGGATTGCTTAACAAGATGGTCATCCCCGATTGAAAATAAAAATTTCCAACATATATAATTAAATGGGCCAGGTTCATGTTGAGTTTACGTGCTTGTTGTTAATTTCATACGAACTTGACCAATGAACCCGAAGACGACCTAAATTGCCTCATTATAGTAATCTTTTCAATTTTTTTATTTTAAATAAAGGGGGTGTGATCATCTTCTAACTCAATAATAACTACGAAAATAATGTTTAATTTTTTTAAGAATATAATATTTTATTATGTAAATAGGTTATTGGAATTTTTCAATTTGCATGATCTGATTTTACTATAGTAATCATAATTAGTAAAATTGTATAAGATGTATGAACCTTAAATTACTATAGCATACTAAAAATATCTCAAAATTTATAATATATAGTAATATGTTTAGTTTTGTCACCCTTATCACTAATCTTGTTTTCATTTTGATTGCAATTTTTGCACCGATTTCTAGGAAGAAAATTTTTTTCTTTAGTTCTCTCGAGTGGATCAATTTGGAGATTTGATCTTCAATTTTTTTTTATGTTTTGAAGTTAGTCTTTTAAATGAGTTTTTTTCCAGAAGTTCGATCATGTGACCTATTATAGGAGGTAAAATTTTACCCGATGGTGATGTAGAATTATATTTTAAAATAATTATTTTTAAATTTTATTTTGTGAATATGGAGCTTATGTGGACTAATTTTGAAACACAAAATTGCCAACTAGGTACCAAGGAAAAGTGATACATCTGTTACCGTATCATAAAATATTATAGAACTTTTTATAAAATGTCATACATATACATCAAATAGTGAAGTAGATACTTTTTTTTAATTTAAACATTGGTTAATTTATATTGAATTAACTTACTTGTAATAAATTGGATATGAATGATACTATATGTATTTGCATATTTTGAATAGCTCCAGTGTTTGGGTTGTTGGGAAATTAAATACCTAAATTGACTAAGGGCATGCAGCAGAATCAGATGTCATGTTCATGCAAGCCTAACTGAAACTGCAGTAACTCTTTGCCGAAAAATTGCGAGATCATCATGTCAATATTTTTGTCTTTAAAATATCTTATTGCAAATAAATGAGTTAATTAAAACCACCTTAAATACATATAGTTATGGGGATTGGATTAAACTAAATAATGTTTGGAGCAATACATTTTGGTAGGACTTCTGCAAGTGAGTTATAAGATTACAACAAAACATTAATCATCAACTTCATGACTACCAAAAGATGATCAGAAGATAATGGATTGATATTATGCAGGATAGCCAGAAGAAAATATGTCTATAGCCAATTCTAAACATGTCGTACTAGCTGAACGCATTTTAAATACGCCGAACAACTTGGTTATAATTGTGAAGCCCCGATTTTTCCGAATCTATTAATTGATCCTTATTGTCGTTATATTTTTGATCGACTATTTTTACCGCGTCGTTTTGACGGGTAATTATTAATAATATATACATTATGTATTTTATTTCATTTTATTTAATTACTTGTGATCATGATCTTTATTAATTCTATTTTGCATTTATGATCACTTGATTGATCATTATTACTATTTTTGTATTTATTAGTCACTTAGAATTTTAAGAGACTATTTATTTTAGAGACTTTTACCTTATAGAATTAAGATTTTTGATTTAGATTAAGTGATCATGAGACTTACAAGTGATCAAGGAAATCACTAATTGTTTTGGAGATTGATATATTTCATCTATTATCATCAAATTTGGGACAAAAAAATATATGGAATTACCATATTGCCCTCATAATGGACGGCCATGGTGGTATTTTTGGAGTAGAAATATCATCCAACTCTTGTACACCTACACCTTATATTAGTCATCTTGTGTATAATTATACCATTAATTCAAACATTATACACATTATCTTATACATCAATTTTATATCATTAAATTCTCCAACATATTCTATTCTTCCCAACATTCTTCTTATTCCTCTCAACATTCCAGGTTTGACCCATACCTTGACTCACCTTTTGTCTCCATGCAAGAGACCATTTGCAAGATTGAATTTTTTCTTCCTCCCCTCTCTCATACTACACGGCCATATGGCCTAAATGACAAAAAATTTGGTTCATTTTCACCAACAACTCTCTCTCTCTTGTTAACAATCCTCCAACTCTTTTCCACCTTTCTTCCTCTTCTTTCTTATACACTTAGAAAAATTCAAGAACTTCCCTTACATCAACAAGAAAAATCGAACCAAACCTACTACAAGGTAAGAAATTTTATCTTCAATCCATTTTTGGATATCACATTGTTCATCTCTTCCACCTTCTTAACTTAAGTTTGAATTTGGTTTGGAGGTACATTTAGAAGACCTTTAAGATTAGAGCTTGACAACATTCTTGAAGAAGGACCTCAAGCTTGAAGAGGAAATAGTAGAGAAAATTAGACTACAAGGTAAGAATTGAGTACAAGACCCTTCTTTCCTACTCTTCCTATTTTTTCAAATTTTAACACCCCTTTTTCATTTTTGAGAAATAGGGGCTGACCTTAGGAGATTTTGGAGTTGAGCCAAAATTTCCAATTTTAAGCTTCAACTAGTCTCCAAACATCTACTACACAAGGTAAAGTGTAGTCCTTCTTATTTCCTTATTTCCTTCTTTTTCTCCTTAATTTTTATCTCATTTTTCTAACTTCAAATTTTTGATATTTTTTTGATTTAGGGTCTGACCTAAGAAGCCTCATCCAAAAATTGTGAAATTATCCTTTTATTTCACAATTTCCAATTTTAAGGTGGGTGGAAAAATATTTTTCCAACTTTTAGGTGTTTTGATTAAATGCATGTAGAAAATTTGATCATGAGCCTTGAGATATATATAATCTATGTATTGCATGTCAATTTTATGCATCAAGTCATGAAAATTCTCAAGAGTTGCTCAAAATTACTATTTATTGAATTTTAGGTGCATGCATGTACACTTTAATGTTTTAATTGATGAATTCTTGTATGTATTGGACATGCATGTGTATGATCTTTAAAATCTATGTTTTGGATGACTTATAACCTGGAAAAGTCGAGCATAATTGATTAAATTTCAATTTTGGACTTAAAAATGCAAAAATGGAAAGTTGGTGGACTAAATTGCAAGAAAATAAAAGTAAAGGACCCCTCTGCAAATTTCGAAATTTGGACTGTACTCAGGTTCAAAAATGACTTTTGGACATTTTAATAAAATTTTAAGAGTTGTAAGGTAAATAAAATCAACCTTTAAAAGCCCAAGGACTAGATTGTAAAATTTTGAAAGTTTAAGGGCTACTTTGCAATTTTTAAACTGTACCAGACCTAAACTTTAAAATTTGAAATTTTTACTCTTAAGGTACTGGGAATTACATATTTTAAAAGTATTCCAAAAAAATCCAAGTGTTTAGGGCTTTGAAAGTAATTTTATAAAAATTGAGGGACTAATGTGTAAAATACTAAACTTGAGGACCCAAATGAAATTTTCAGGACTTATGCAGCCCATGCACCTGGAAATACTAACTTAACCATAACTCAATTATATTTTGGACCCAAGTTTCAAATTTCATAACAATTGGACCCTAAAAGCCTTAAAGGCAATTATTTCAAAATGGGACAAAAATGATATTTTCAAAAGTTAAAGGACCTACACATATTTTTTTAAAAACTACTTTTGTCCCAATATCCTACTAACCTTAGTGACATTTTCCAACTGGAATCACATTAAAAGCCCTCCCGGTTTGTGAGTTCCGATTATTTTAAAATTAAGGTCCGAATTGGCAATTTTTACAAATTTGGGGCCCATGTGAGAATTTTACAAAATCTCGACCTCAAAATTTTAAAAACCTGAATCTATGGACAATTTGTAGAATTTAGGAACTGACCTCATAATTTTTCAAGGTCGGGATATTTATTTATTCAATTTTTAACCCCAAAAGTGTTGGTTTTTACAAAACGGGGCTAAATTACAATTTTTCGTTTATAAAGGACCTAACTCAAATTATTTTCTCTTTTACTAAGATAGCCCTGGACCCTCTGACTTGGAGATTTAATTAAAGTATTTTACTTTCCCAAAAACCCTTGACTTATCGGATCAATTTGACCGACATTAACCCAATCGCGAGCGATTTCCTCGCCTTTGCGATTTTGAACCTATAACGGGACTTATGTTCCACCTAATATTTCAAGATATCGAAGATTGCGTATCCTTCCGATAATCATCTTTATCCAAATACTCCACCAACGCCATAATTGCCACTCGCGTTTTTCAAAAATTTTCCTAAAATCGCTTCTGAATCAATAATACTCATTGCCTGGTTGATCGCTTGTACTTGTAATTAATTTCTGCCGAGTCAACTTGGTGTGTCGAGCTCACATCGGAATGGAATGGATCGTCGGGGATGGGAAAGGCGGCTCGGCCGCTATTCCACTCTTTCCGCCCCATCGCCCTAATCCCCAATGGCGAGGGACGGAGTTTGTCCAAGGAAGCGGGTCGTAGATCGAGGTATAATCATGATTATGACAGATCCGAGCCTTGCAAGCTCCAGCTGTGGATTTTGTCTTTACCTACGAAGCGATAAGGTGCCGGTCTTGGACCATACCGACCGGGAGTTACAAGGAAGAACGAAGGAATTCTTTACATCGATCCACACGATTCCGGAGTTATCGGACCCGTTTTGGTTGGCGTTACATTTTCATACGCAACCGCTACATTTTTGCATTGGTTGGCATTACATTTTAAAACCGCTACCGCTTTTTTGCATTGGTTGGCGCTACAAACCGACGCAACCATTACTTGCCTTGCATGGGATTGGCGTTACACTTCCGCACGCAATCTACTGTCTTGCTTGATCAATCACATAATGCATGTGTGTCCATGAACTCATTTTCTTGAGCCGTATAAGTATATTATTTAATATTTTATCACGACGCTTGCGAACTGTGTGTGAATTCATGCATCATACTCACGCGTTTTTATATAACTGTTTTCTCACATTAACTATATATTGCGCCACACTTGCACACGATCACCCCATCCACTGAGATTTCTGTCTCATCCCCACCTGTTTTCTAACCTTAGATGAGGATTTCGTTGAAGATGTTGAACCAGCTCTGGATTGAGACATTGTACTACGCTTGTTGGATTTACTATTTCTTGTTGTTGATTGGACTCTTTTCTTATGTTGTTGTCGGACTTTTGTATTTCGTTCCATTCGGGTTTGTAATTAAGGGGCGTAGGACCCTTTGACTTTAAGTTGTTGTATTTGGTTGATTTTGGGTTGTAATTTGGATGATGGATTGTAGACTTTAAGTTGTATTTGTACTTATTATTTTATTTCAGCCGCTATTTAGACTCTGTCTCATTGGGTTCTCGTTGATATTAAATGCGACTGTTGGTTCATTTGTATTTAAGTTGTGGATCGTTCGTCGCGTCTCCGCCTGGGGGCGTGATGAGTTAGAAGTGGTATCGAGCTCGGTTAGTAAGATGGAAACTTACACCGAGTGACCAGATAGGACCCTCGATGCGTGTTTTGGGTAGTACCGCGACTTGACCAATTAAGTGTGAAATCGATTTCAAATTGGCATAGAACCGTCTTATTGATATTTGAACTAAGTTAGAAACGCATATTTTGAGATTTCATAGTCATACTTGTCTTGACTTAGTTGATTCTTGATCGATTTCCTTATTCATTCTTCCTTATTCTCTTCTTATCTTTCCTCTACCTTTGGTGATCCGCCTTAGTTTTGTTTGATCGGGATGGAGCCGACGCCGCGTACATGGTGGGATGTATTCCATGCCCCGTCTTTGGCGGAATATTATCGGCACCGATGATTCATTGGCACGGGGAAAGTGAACGCGCGACCACAAAGCTAGCCGGAGCGCCAACGGAATAGGGACTAACTCGGCGCTTGGCGATGAGCAAGATGAGAAGAACGAGATGACCATCCTTGTCATCAAGGACCGCGATAACACCATAAGAGCGGGAAGACCAAATATAGAGTATCCAGAACGCCCTGGATAACATGCGGGAGAAAATGAAGAGACTAGTGACGGCCGCGCGAGAAATGGGAGATTGACGCCCGCCTATCCCGTAGACCGTCGAGCCGAGCCTTGGAGAAGACCCTCATCAAGCGATGATGTGATCATAGAGGACCTTACATGGCCCTAGCTCGAGAGACGCCGCACTAGAGGGCGCTTTAGCGCCTAATGCTCACCATTGCCACCGCCCGAGGCGAGCCTGCACGATGCCGAGGAGGATCCCGAGGAGGATCCGATCGACATTGGAGAGCCGGGAGGTCTGCTCCACTCGATGAGGCTCGGGGATTCGGCAGTGGTTGGACTTCGTGGATTGGCCCAAGGTTGAGCGCGCCACCTCACCGACCCACCCGATTATAGACATACCTGCGGCGGCGATGATGGTGATCTCACCGATTAGCTAGCAGAGTGTCGATTGTACTTTTGTTGTTGTAGCCGTGTATTCCGGTGATGTACCTTACATTTATTGTACTAGATTCGGATGTATTTTGATTCCATGTATCCGACTTAGTATTCTTTGTTGTACCTCGGGTGTATTCAAATTTTACATTAATGGATATGCCTTTTGCTATTTATTCAAGGTGTCTTGTGTTGATGTTACTTTCCTGCGATATCACTTGCTTTACGCGAATAATTATTGTATTCATTTACTCGCGAATCGCAACTAACGCTCCAAGATACGAGAATGGCGAGAACATCAAGGACGTGGGAGACCTCGTCGCGTTCCACGAGGAGACGATGATGTACCCGGGATCGGGTACCCTCTCCGGAATTACCGCCACCTCCTCCACTGCCGCAGAGACAATTTGACCGCACAAGCCTTACAAAGAAATACTAGTTTTTATGAGGCAACGGCGAGCCTCAACCCCATGTTCTCGAACCCACCAGAGAGGCGACGATCACACGTTGGAACGATTCTGCGGTTCGACCCACCAACCTTCTTGGGAGAGCCGGACGATGTGAAAGCGAGAAGAATGGGTAGAGAAGATGGAAAATATCTTCAATGCTCTTCCATACTCGGACGAGCGTAGAGTCACACTCGCTGTATTTAAATGCGGGAATTGACCGCTAGAGACGGTGGAGGCGTTGAAAGGAGATGGGAACAGGACCGGGTAATCAGAACATGGGGAAATTTCTTGGCTGAGTTCAATGAACAGTATATTCCCCAGGTCGTGAAGGAAGCGCGCCGGGATGAATTCCATAGATTGAGGCAAGGGAACCTGACTGTGGCTCAGTACGAGTCTGAATTTCACCGATTGTCCAAGTATGCTCTGGGGACAATCAGTACTGAAGAGGATAAGCTTTACAAGTTCACTCGAGGATTGAAATCGAACTTGAAACATTGTTGTGTTGAACTGGCAACCTACTCAGCCGCGGTAAAGGCAGCTCTCCGCATTGAGTCGGGACTGAACCGTATTGGACAGATTCAGCAGAGTAGGCCATCGAACAGTCTTAAGAGGACAGCTGTGGGACAGCCATCTAAACCGCCTGCTAAGTTTTGAAGGGACGATTAATAAAACAGATAAAGGAAAGGGACCAGTACAAGGAAAGCCGGGTCAAGTGTGTGCACATTGCCAGAAACCGGGGCATACTGCCAACGACTGTTGGCGTAAACAAGGAAGGTGTTTGCGTTGTGGTAGTAATCAGCATCAGCTGCAAGATTGCCCGAAATACGATGACCGAACCAAACAGACGCAGCCACAGAAGCCGGGAAATGGCCAGGGTAATCGGGCAAGGATGCCCGCTCGAGCTTTTGCACTAGCCGGACCGGGAGGCTCGAGGCAACAAACGTGGTGGAAGGTACGCTTCTAGTATCTAACCACTACGCTAAAATATTGTTCGACCCTGGATCAACGCATTCATTTGTTGCACCACATTTTGTACACAAGCGCATGCATGCATGGAACATATGCCTATATGTTTAGAAGTGTCAACTCCTATGGGTGCAAGTCGGATAAATGATATTGTCTATAATGCATGCGAAGTTAAGATTCTTTGAGATAAACTTTCTGCCGATTTGATCTTATTACCTATATCCGAATACGACGTGATATTGGGGATGAATGGTTATTTGCACACCATGCACAAATGGACTGTCATAACAAGTCCATTAAGCTATGTGAACCGGAAAACCCAGTAGAGATTTCGGGAAGGGCACGAGTTAAGATTGCCCCAATCATTTCAAGCAATGAAAGCGAAAAGGGCGATCACTAGAGGGGCTCAAGGGTACTTGGCGTTTGTAATTAACAAACCTAAGGTTGAGACACAAATCAACCAAGTACTTGTAGTATCAGAATACACGGATGTATTTCCACAAGAACTCACCACTGTCCCTCCGGATAGGAAGTCGAGTTCACCATCGAGGTGTTGCCAGGGACTGCCCCGATTGCCAGAACACCGTATAGAATGGCTCCTCTTGAGTTACAAGAGTTGAAAATGCAATTATAGAAACCGATGGATGTGGGATTTATCCGACCGAGCACGTCTCCGTGGGGAGCACTGTGTTGTGAAGGATGGCACATTAAGACTATGTATAGATTATCGTGGACTTAATAGTGTGACCATCAAGAACAAATATCCCCTCCCAAGGATAGCGAACTATTTGATCAACTTCAAGGAGCAGCGGTGTACTCGAAGTTTGATTTGCAACAAGGATATTACCAATCAAGATCCATGAAGGAGACATTTCCAAAAGCGCATTTCAAACTCGATATGGACACTACGAGTTTGTAGTAATGCTTTCGTCCGATCAGCGAATGCACCAAAGAAAAAGCATTTATGGACTCGATGCATCGAGTCTTCCAACCTTATTTGGATCAATTTGTAGTGATATTCATTGATGACATACTCGTATACTCTAAGTCTAGAGAAGAGCACGAACGTCATCGAAAATCGTTTTAGAGACACTACGGGAGCATAAGTCGTATGCCAAATTCGACCAAGTGCGAATTTTGGCTTAGTGAAGTCGCGTTCTTGGGACATATAGTATCCTAAGACTTTGGGATTGCGGTAGATCCTTTCAAGGTACATAGCGGTGGTTGAATGGAAACAACCAGTCAGAACGGAAATCAGGAGTTTCTAGGACTAGCCGTGGATATTATCGAAGATTTATCCAGGATTTCTCCAAGATTGCCGGACCACTCACTCGACTAACCCGGAAGCAAGTCAAGTTTGAGTGGAATCACAAGTGCGAGGCAAGTTTCAAGAGTGAAGAAACGACTTACTACGACTCCAGTCTTAGCCATTCCAAAGGGAAGAAAATTTTGTCGTCTACAGTGATGCATCAAAAGAAGGACTAGGAGCAAGTGCTCATGCGGGAAGGAAAAGTTATCGCTTATGCATCACGAAAGCTCAAGCCGTATGAGGCCAATTATCCAACGCATGACTTGGAATTGGCAGCAATAGTGTTCGCGTTGAAGAAATGGAGACACTATCTCACGGAGCAATATTCACGGTTTTCACGTATCATAAGAGCTTGAAGTATCTATTCTCCCGGAAGGACCTCAACCGAGGCAACGAAGATGGATGGAGTTGATTGGGGACTATCACTTTGATATTCGCACCATCCAGGGAAAGCTAACGTCGTAGCAGCACGCTCTAAGCAAAAGGCGAGCTTAGCGGACTTACGATTCGAGAGTGGGAATCATTAAAAGAGCCGAGCAATTGGAATCGGACGAGAACCAATACTCGATTTCATGTGCTAACATTTCGCCTACACCCAATCTATTTGAATGAGATCAAAGAAGCTCAAGAGAAAGATTCACATCTTCAAAATCGAAGGAGAAATTACTTAAAGGAGAAAGATCGAGAATTCTCGGTACATTTTTGAAGATGGAGTTATCGGGTTCCGGAATCGAGTGTGTGTCTTAGAATGACGAGCTGATTAGGAATAGAATCCTAGCAGAGGCACACCGTTCAAAATACACTATACATCCTGGAGGAAACAAGATGTATAAGGATTTAAAACGGGTTATTGGTGGAAAAACATGAAGAACCAAGTAGCGAGAATTCGTTGCGAGATGTTTGACTTGTCAACGAGTAAAAGCGAGAACACCAACGACCATCCGGTTTGCTACAACCGTTAAGAATTCCCGAATGGAAATGGGGACATATAACGATGGACTTTGTGACGGATCTACCAAGGACCGAGAGGAGGCCATGATGCTATTTGGGTAGTTGTAGACCGACTCACGAAATCGCACACTTTTTACCTATCAAGAAAAGCGATAGCTTGCGAGAAACTTGCACGGATTTATATTCGAGAAATCATTCGATTTGCATGGAGTACCGGTCGATATAGTATCCGACAGAGACCCGAGGTTTGTCTCAGATTTTGGAAGTGCTTGCACGAGGGTGGGTACCTCACTAAGTTTCAAAGACCGCTGAAGACATCCACAAACCGATGGACGATCTGCGAACAATTCAAACCCTTGAAGATATCTTTTGAGAAACCGCACTCGATTTTCAAGGAAGTTGGGATTCGCACTTACCATTAGCCGAGTTCGCCTACAATAACTTGATTATCAGGCCACAATTGGGATGGCACCTACGAGGCATTGTATGGGCGAAAATGTAGATCCCCACTACACCGGGAGATTGATGACCAATGGACTCGAAAGAGAAAGCGGAAGTCGCCTCGATTCCAAAGGTCGACTTAGTTCAGAGGCCATGGAGAAGGTCAAGCCGATCAAGGCGGATTCGCACGGCTCGGAGCCGCAAAAGAGTTATGCGGACAAGAGAAGAAAGGATTTGGAATTTGAAGTCGGTGATGAAGTATTTCTCGGACTCTCACCATGGAAAGGTTTGATCAATCCGAACAAAGGAGGCAAGTTGAGTCCGAGATATGTTGGACCTTACAAGATTTTACGGAGGATCGGAAGTTAGCCTACCGACTTGAGTTACCAAACACCATATGCGGGAATGCACGATGTATTCCACGTGTCAAGATGAAGAAGTATCAACCGGATCCCGAGCATATCATCACTCGAGATACTCCTCCTCTAATGGAAAATCTATCCTACACCGAGAGGCCGATCTCGGATCATTGATCGCCAGATCACGTGGTTGCGTAATAGAGAAATCCCGATGGTTAAAGTGGTGTGGCGAGCCACAACCGAGACGAAGACGCAACGTGGGAAATGGAAGAAAACATGAGGAATCAATATCCGAACTATTCTCAAGAGAACTTGGGGACCAAATTCTTTTAAGGAGGAGGATGTGAAGCCCCGATTTTTTAGAAGCTATTAATTGATCCTTATTGTCATTATACTTTTGATCGACTATTTTTACCGTCGTTTTGACGGGTAATTATTAATAATATATACATTATGTATTTTATTTCATTTTATTTAATTACTTGTGATCATGATCTTTATTAATTCTATTTTGCATTTATGATCACTTGATTGATCATTATTACTATTTTTGTATTTATTAGTCACATTAGAATTTTAAGAGACTATTTAATTTAGAGACTTTTACCTTATAGAATTAATATTTTTGATTTAGATTAAGTGATCATGAGACTTACAAGTGATCAAGGAAATCACTAATTGTTTTGGAGATTGATATATTTCATCTATTATCATTAAATTTGGGAAAAAAAATATATATATGGAATTACCATATTGCCCTCATAGTGGGCGGCCATGGTGGTATTTTTGGAGTAGAAATATCATCCAACTCTTGTACACCTACACCTTATATTAGTCATCTTGTGTATAATTATACCATTAATTCAAACATTATACACATTATCTTATACATCAATTTTATTTCATTAAATTCCCCAACATATTCTATTCTTCCCAACATTCTTCTTATTCCTCTCAACATTCCAATTTGACCCATACCTTGACTCACCTTTTGTCTCCATGCAAGAGACCATTTGCAAGATTGAATTTTTCTTCCTCCTCTCTCTCATACTACACGGCCATATGGCCTAAATGACCAAAAATTTGGTTCATTTTCACCAACAACTCTCCATATCTTGTTAACAATCCTCCAACTCTTTTCTACCTTTCTTCCTCTTCTTTCTTATACACTTAGAAAAAAATTCAAGAACTTCCCTTACATCAACAAGAAAAATCGAACCAAACCTACTACAAGGTAAGAAATTTTATCTTCAATCCATTTTTGGATATCACATTGTTCATCTCTTCCACCTTCTTAACTTAAGTTTGAATTTGGTTTGGAGGTACATTTAGAAGAACTTGAAGATTAGATCTTGACAACATTCTTAAAGAAGGACCTCAAGCTTGAAGAGGAAATAGTAGAGGAAATTAGACTACAAGTTAAGAATTGAGTACTAGACCCCTTATTTCCTACTCTTCCTATTTTTTCAAATTTTAACACCCCTTTTTCATTTTTGAGAAATAGGGGCTGACCTTAGGAGATTTTGGAGTTGAGCCAAAATTTCCAATTTTAAGCTTCAACTAGTCATGAAACATCTACTACACAAGGTAAAGTGTAGTCCTTTTATTTCCTTATTTCCTTCTTTTTCTCCTTAATTTTTCTCTCATTTTTCTAACTTCAAATTTTTTATATTTTTTTGATTTAGTGGCTGACCTAAGAATCCACATCCAAGAATTGTGAAATTATCCCTTTTATTTCACAATTTCCAATTTTAAGGTGGGTGGAAAAATATTTTTCCAACTTTTAGGTGTTTTGATCAAATCCATGTAGAAAATTTGATCATGAGCCTTGAGATATATATAATCTATGTATTGCATGTCAATTTTATGTATCAAGTCATGAAAATTCTCAAGAGTTGCTCAAAATTACTATTTATTGAATTTTAGGTGCATGCATGTACACTTTAATGTTTTAATTGATGAATTCTTGTATGTATTGGACATGCATGTGTATGATCTTTAAAATCTATGTTTTGGATGACTTATAACCTGGAAAAGTCGAGCATAATTGATTAAATTTCAATTTTGGACTTAAAAATGCAAAAATGGAAAGTTGGTGGACTAAATTGCAAGAAAATAAAAGTAAAGGACCCTCTTCAACTTTCGAAATTTGGGACTGTACTCAGGTTCAAAAATGACTTTTGGACATTTTAATAAAATTTTAATAGTTTTAAGATAAATAAAATCAACCTTTAAAAGTCCAAGGACTAGATTGTAAAATTTTGAAAGTTTAAGGGTTACTTTGCAATTTTTAAACTGTACCAGACCTAAACTTTAAAATTTGAAATTTTTACTCTTAAGGTACTGGGAATTACATATTTTAAAAGTATTCCAAAAAATCCAGTGTTTAGGGCTTGGAAAGTAATTTTATAAAAATTGAGGGACTAATGTGTAAAATACTAAACTTGAGGACCCAAATGAAATTTTCAGGACTTGTGCAGCCCATGCACCTGGAAATACTAACTTAACCATAACTTAATTATATGGACCCAAGGTTCAAATTTCATAACAATTGGACCCAAAAAGCCTTAAAGCCAAAAGTGTTGGTTTTTTACAAAACGGGGCTAAATTACAATTTTTCGTTTATAAAGGACCTAACTCAAATTATTTTCTCTTTTACTAAGATAGCCCTGGACCCTCTGACTTGGAGATTTAATTGAAGTATTTTACTTTCCCAAAAACCTTGACTTATCGGATCAATTTGACCGATTAATACTCCGATCGCGGAGCGACTTCCCGCCTTGCGATTTTGAACCTATAACGGGACTTATGTTCCACCTAATCTTTCAAGATATCGAAGATTGCTTATCCTTCCGATAATCATCTTCATCCAAATACTCCACCAACGCCATAATTGCCACTCGCGTTTTCCAAAATTTTCCTAAACCGCTTCCCTGAATCAATAATACTCATTTTGCTGGTTGATTGCCTGTACTTGTAATTAATTTCTGCCGAGTCAACTTGGTGTGTCGAGCTCACTGACTCTCGGAATGGATACGTCGGGGATGGAACTGGCAGCTCGGCTGCTATTCCACTCTTCCGGCCCCATCGCCCTAATCCCGCAAGCGAGGGACGGAGTTTGTCCGAGGGAAGCGGGTCGTAGTATCGAGGTATAATCATGATTATGACAGATCAGCCTTGCAAGCTCCACTTTGTGGATTTTGTCTTTGCCTATGGAGCGATAAGGTGACAGGTCTTGGACCATCTGCCTGGGGAGTTACAAGGAAGAACGAAGGAATCGCTGTCTGATCCACACGATTCCGGAGTTATCGGACCCATTTGGTTGGCGCTACAAATCCGTACGCAACCGCTACTTGTTTTGCATTGGTTGGCGCTACAAATCCGTGCGTACGCACTACATTTTTTTGCATTGGTTGGCGCTACAAATCCGTACGCAACCATTATTTGCCTTGCATGGGATTGGCGTTACACTTCCGTACGCAATCCTACCTGTCTTGACTGAATCACATAGTGTCTGTGTGTCCATGAACTGTTTTCCTGAACTGTATAAGTATATTATTTAATATTTTATCACGACGCTTGCGAACTGTGTGTGAATTCATGCATCATACTCACGCGTTTTCATATAACTGTTTTCTCACAATAACTATATATTGCGCCACACTTGCACACGATCACCCCATCCACTGAGATTTCTGTCTCATCCCCTTTGTTTTCTAATCTTAGATGAGGATTTCGTTGAAGATCTTGAACCAGACCGGATTGAGACCTTGTACTACGCTTGTTGGATTTACTATTTCTTATTGTTGATTGGACTCTTTTCTTATGTTGTTGTCGGAATTTTGTATTTCGTTCCATTCGGGTTTGTAATTAAGGGCGTAGGACCCTTTGACTTTAAGTTGTTGTATTTGGTTGATATTCGGGTTGTAATTTGGATGATGGATTGTAGACATTAAGTTGTATTCGTACTTGTTATTTTATTTCATTTGTTATTTAGATTTCTGTCTCATTGGGTTCGTTGATATTAAATGCCTGGATTGTTGGTTCATTTGTATTTAAGTTGTGGATCGTTCGTCGCGTCCCGTGGGGCGTGACAATAATAATATTTCCATGCGCTAGTCGCTGGTCATTACAAAGTGTGTCTATTCATACATTCATTGCAAATTTTATCTTTTCAACCTATCTGAGAAATTTGATGAATCCCGATTTTGATGTCTTCAACACTTGTGTTTCTCTTGATTGCCGCTTGCCACTTGACTCTTTAGTGGTTTATAGAAAAATCATGCTTTGTAATAGAAAATATTAGATATAGACAGTCAATTAAAATAAATATCTATACTAAATAGAAGTCACTCTAACCAACTCCAATTATGTAAAATATTTATTTCCTAAACTTACGTGAATAGACACCAAGAATACAAAGACTCTCATACAACATATCCCCTTTTGTTAAACCCTTTGCTAAATACCATTAAGTAGCCCGGCCCACAAATCAAATGACTCATACTTTATTCGAACACCCATGTGCAATCAAACAAAACAAAGAGTTTGTCTTCTCATGAATACTTGATGCACGTCCAACTAGTAAATGTAACTCATCTTCTATGAATAAAACAAATCATTTCTTGTACAAAATATATGAAAACAATTCAACCAATAATAATTTATTTTGACAAATAATGAATATATTTCTTCCATTTAATTGTTAGTTTGTATTTTTTTAAAGCAATTGATACATTTTTTTGTTTTTTTTTATAAATTATTTTTCCTTCTTAAAATAAAATAGTTACGAGGTATCCACACACGACAAAGATTAGCACGATACATATTGTATAAATTCTCCCACGCAATCACATCTTATATAAATTCGTCTTGGCATAACATCATCCTCTCCCTCTCACATGCTTGGAAGAGACGCAATCACATCTTGTATAAATTCGCCTTACCTCGCATGATATACACGCACTACATTCTCCTCTATTACAAAGAAAACCTTATCTCCCTTTCATGCACACGCACTACAGGGAAAAGCATAAGGTCATGATTACTTCAATTGACATTAGGAACCATCAATTACCGTACAACTTGGTTATAATAATATTTCAATGTGCTGGTCAAGAAAATGTGTCTATTCATATATTTCATTACAAATTTTATACTTTCAACCTATGTGAGAATAGCTAGGTCTGAATATGTCAAACTAATCAGCAACTTCATGACCACCCAGCGAATGAGAAGATAATGTACTTATATTATGCAGGTTAGTCGAAAAAGGAATATGTCTATAGTCAGGTTTGAACATGTCGCACTAGCTGAACGCATTATAAATAAGTTGAACAACTTGGTTATAATAATATTTCTATTCACTAGTCAAGAAAGTGTGTCTATTCATACATTTCATTGCAAATTTTATCATTTCAACTTGCGTGATGATAATCATATCTTTTCCAACCACATGACTATTCTCACGCAGATTGAAAGATGCAATGAAATGTATGAATCCTCTCTTGCCCAGCACATGGAAATATTTCTGCCAAGTTGTTCGACGTATTTAAAATGCGTTCAGCTAGTGCGATATATTTAGACCTAGTTATTTACATATTTCTTTTCCGACTATCCAGCATAGTAACAGAAACAAATATATATGTGGTTTCAACCGACATATGTATCATTATATTCACGAGATAGTTAATCTTCAACTTCATTACTACCATTAGGGTGAGAAGATAATGTACTGACATTATTTAGGATAGTCAAAAATTAAAATGTCTATAGCCAGGTCTTAATATATTGCACTAACTGAATGCATTTTAAATATGTTGAATATCTTGGTTATATAATAATATTTCAATGCGTTGGGCAAGAAAGTACGTCTATTCATACATTTCATTGCAAATTTCATCCTTTCAACCTACGTGAGAATATTCATATCTTTTCCAACCACATAAGTATTCTCACGCAGGTTGAAAATATGAAATTTGTAATGAAATGTATGAACATGCACACTTTTTTGCCTAATGCATGAAAATATTTTTGCCAAGCTGTTTGATGTATTTAGAATGCGTTTAGCTAGTGCGATATGTTTAGACCTGGCTATAGACATATTCCTTTTCCAATTATTCTGCATTGTAACAAAAATAAATATATAGGTGGTTTCAACCGTTGTATTTATCGTTGTATTCACGAGATAGATAACCAACAATTTCATGACTACCAAGAGGATGAGGAGATAATGTATTGATATTGTGAATGTCTATAGCTAGGTCTGAAAATGTCGCCCTAGCTGAACACATTTTAAATACGCGAACATCTTGGTTATAGTAATATTTCTATATGCTGAGTAAGAAAGTGTGCCTATTCATACATTTCATTGCAAATTTCATCCTTTCAACCTGCGTGAGAATATTCATGTGGTTGGCCAACAAAGGACTAGCATCATATTTATTTATGTTACTGAAAAAGTAAATTCAAATCAAGAAAAAATGAAATAACAAATCATACAATGAAAAAACACCAATAAAATGAGTACGTATATACTCAACCTATTCGTAGTAATTATTGAGTTTCCCAAATATGATGTGCCATATCATCGGAGTCTTTGCGACGGGAGATATTTTAGCACGTCACGCCCCATGATTGCACTAATCAATTGAAAATCATGAGTTCTTATTTGTATTTTGGTTGATCGAAAGTTAATCTTCTAAAAATTTACAATATTTTCACAATCACAAAATGAGGTATGCATCTAGGGAAAATCTATCAATGGCAATCGTCAAGTATGAATGTAAATGATGAAATTAATCATGTCCCCAATTATCATCATATATACATCTGGTACATAATCAAAAGAAGCGGGACCATTTCTCATCTTGTAAGTCATAATCGCACGAGTCTCTTCCCCATTAACCATCCAATTGATTATCGAGCAACAAGCCTCTACCCTAATTTTCAAAATGAATCACATTTCAAGCATAATTCACCCAATGCATATCATTCAACTTTGGTTTATCTTATACGAGTGCATCAATCAACAGAGGATAATCCACTAGCTAAAAACAGAGAATAATTCACCCAATCATAGTATCTTCCAATTAATAAACAATAAGACTTTGCCAAATCCACCTGCTTAGATTGTCTTGTAATATCAAAAACTTATTTCTAAACTCGATTATATTTTAAACAAAAATTCACCTAATAGATATCATCATGCCTAACTACATTTTACTGCTATGAAAATCAAAATACACAAAAATATGAAAATGAACCAACTCCAACACAAAGATCTAAATGAACCACGATAAATCACAAAACTTCAATAAATCCACTGAAATTTCTAAATTATCTCCTACCACAAATCAAAAGAAAAAAATTGTACAACCCATTGGAAGTCAAAGTGTGTGAGACAATCAGAACATAATTGACGCAAATCAGAGAGAAAGTATAACAATTTTTTTAATTAAACATTGGATGGGTTTTAGGTTTTATTACAGATGATGGGATAGTTTTAAGAAATTTTTGCTTCTTTGATGTAAAGTTACTGGCGAAAATATATTTTATGTGGTCTAGCCAATTCAATTTTTGTCTCTTATATTTTATTACTATCTTCTTACCGGATACAATGATAATAGGTAAGCAAATCTTTGATTCGAAACATAAAATATCATCATTTTTTAACTTTCATTAGAATCATATATTATACTATTGTGTAGGAAATGAATTATGAATATTATATATATGAAATTTATCAAATGTAGTATAAATTAGGTAATGTTGAATTATTATATTTTGTAATATGGTAATTATGTCGTCTAATTGACAGCTGTATAAAATATTATATTTTATATTGTTTTACCTTTTTTTTTTTTTATAAGTAGCAAGAATTTTTATAAGTTCAATTGATATAAAATCTAATGCTATCGATTATCTTTATACGTGTTTGCATGACTATTTGAACTAAATTCAACTAAGACTATACGATATGTTTGTCAAAGAAATTGAATAATAGGTTTTCTATTCCAAAAGTGAAAAGAGAAAATGTTAAATTTGACTTTTTAAAGTTGTCCCAATTGAATTTATATGATGTTTGGTTTAACTTGTTGAATCCAATTGCTCTAATTTTCTTTAAATTGTAATTAATTTCTTCTTTAAAATTTTAAATTATATTTTCGACCTATTATAACTTTTATAGCACTATAGATTTTCAAATAAAAATAATTCCACATTAAAAATCATTCGAAAGGGACATATTATATGCATATTGATGTAGAAATTACCATTATAGCCTCGCCTAGGTCGAAATGACCATATTGACTTCGCCTCCGAAATTACCAATATGCCCCCAGGATCCGCGACTTTTTATATAGGTCCCGACCCGACCGAAAGTCCGGGTCGGGTCGCCCACGAGCCGCACACCGTCGATCGGGCGCCACGTGTACGGTGATCCGCATTGCACGGTGAAAGCGATCTTATAAATACGACACGAAAATCAAGGTAAAAGGTAACTTGTCATTATTCTAAATTACCTCGCTCTTTAGCTTTTAAGTACCTCAACTACCCGATTTCGACTTAGGCATCGGAGGCCTTGGAGGAGCCATCCCTAGCCTAACGTGCGTGCGTTCTGTTTAGTGCGACTCGAACAAAGACCTCACTCGCTTTTGGGATCCTGAGCCAGGTCACCTCGTGGACAACACTTCATTTCGCTTCGTGGGTCCCTAGGTCAGGTACATCTGATTTACTTTCCTAAATCACATATATAAAAAATTAATAATATAGTATTTTATTGATTTAACGTTAGTTTTGTCTAAAGATGTGTCTTTATGATATTTTATGACTTTCAAATAATAGAAAAAAAAAAAATGATTTTGTAGGACAAATAAAAGAGAAGCACTATTCACACCCCATTTTCATATAAATACACTCATCCTTTTTCAAAAATCGCAATGTTTTTTAATTTATCATTCTTCGAACTTTATGTAGAACAATCATGTGGCATGATTACATAGTACATTACTATGTGGTACAATTATGCAACACTTGACTTTATGGCAGAATTATGTGGCACATGACTTTATGGCATGATCTTACTGACCCTCATTCTGAGTTATTCTAAACGTCTGATGAACCTGTTGGTGAACCTATTGCATCACCTGGAGCAACATCTAAATCAGAATATGATCTTACTAACTCTCATTATGAGTTATTAATAATATTTTTTTTAATTTTATAAAAAACTAAATACATCTCAAAAAAAAAAAAAAGAGTATGAAATTGCAGCAGAATGAAGAGAAAAAAATAAAATAAAATAAATTCATTTAATTTGATTCTAAATAAATAGCAGGATAAAATATATTTTCTAAACTTCACTATTGGTTGAAAATATCCCATACAATAATAAATTTATCATCTATCACACACCCTAAATTGTGAAATAATATTTTTTATTTGGAGTAAATGGTACTTTTTAGGCACGGAAAAATGGGAATTTGCGATCATTGAGAATTTCAGGGAATTTTATGTTTTTGCCCATAAAAAAGAATTAGTTTTTAATATGAGTGAAATATAAGATTTATTCATTAATCTTTATTTATGTTTTTTTCTCCATGATAATGGATATATGGTTTAACAGATCTAGATTCTATTATCAATTTATTTTATTCGTTTATTCTTTTGATAAAATAAACTCGATCATTGGGATAATGTAAAGGTAAATTTGGAAAACAAACATATCATAAGCATATACTAAAAAAATTAAAAATTAAATAAACTTGGTGAGAGTTATGTGTTTGAAATTAATGAAATGACATTTTAAATTTCAACATGTAGTAGATGAGATATGAGTAACATTTGTTTAATTTTAATTATTCGCAATCGTATATTTATAATATTTTTCTTATTTTTTAAGGTTGGCATATTTCACTTGTAAAACTAAATAAAAAAAAAAAGAAAGATGATTTTACAACAAAAATTAAAATAGCAATATAAAACAGATTAATACTAAGAGTTTTATGCTAAATTAAAAAATTTGCTCTAAAAAGAAACATTGTAAGAGAACTAATTTTTTTTTTAACATTTATTTATGTATTTATTCTTTTCTATGGATGCACCATTTAACCTTTCAAATCCTATAATTTAGATTCATTTATCAATTTTAATAATATACCATGGTATATTCTTTTAATTAAATAATCCCAATAATTATGAAAAACATGAAATTAACTATAAACGATATTTAAAAATATAAATATTTGTACTCGAACTTAACGAAATGTAATTTTAAACAATATTTTAGTATGGAGGTATAGAGAGTACGATTTTTTTTTAATTTTGATTATATTTTTCTTGGTATAATAAAGTTTTAATTAATATGATCAAAGGTCTAATAAGTTTGAGGGAGAAAAAAAGAAACAAAGTAATTTTTTTGTAACAAAGTATTTTATTTTTAAATTGTAAATAAGAAGTCCATTTGACTTTTATTAATCTTATTCTATTTGACATATCAAGAATTTTTAGATTGAAATTATTCCTCATATTTAGCCTCTTCTATTTTATGGTAGTTTTTTATTTATTACTTCTATAGAGAGAGGTGTATTGGCTGAAAAACAATGCATCAATAAGAGGACTTTGATTTAAAAAAATAATATAATAAATTAAAATATATTTAGTTAAAAATGGTATATATATCATTGTAATAATGGTAGAATAAATATTGAAGAAAAAAAACACATATATAGGTTATTTTCACATTTATGACAACACTTAGTTTTGCTTATAACTCACATACACTCTTAAAAAATTATATAAGTTTAAATTAAAAAGAGAATATTTATTATAATATTATCCGATTCTTCAAATAATTTAAGTTAACAAAAATATAATATAATATTGAAACAAGAATCAAAAGCTAAATTTTTTAAAGAAGTATATATATCCATACACTATGAAAAACTAAAAAAAAATATTTAATAATCTAACCTTTTTTTTATCATAAGTACATCTTTCCTAATCTACAAGTTAATGTGTTAAACTTTTACTTAAAATATATTATATTAAATTATGCACCATTATAAGTATAAAACTTACTTGATATTTGCATTTTAGGCGACACAAAATCATATTTGACTAAAAGAAATATCAAAAGTTTATTTAGGGATCAAAGTGTACTAATATATTCTTTCTTATTTTAAAAATAATACATGATTATGAAATTAAATTGGTCATTAATTTAAAATATTAATTTTATTAACAAAAATAACTGAATTTAGTCAACTTTAAATCTTGAGTCCCTTTGAAGATTTAAGCAATATATACTAATTTTGATATATAAAAATAATTATGATTCGATGTAACTTTTTGAAGTGTACATATATATATGTATTGTTAAACTGATAATTTAAGTTTTGGTCTAACATTCTTTTCATAGTTATGTATTTTAAAATATGACCCCCTCTTGAATAATATAAAATTTTTAATGTGTACTTTTCAAGTGAACCCATAATAAATGTTAAATTAACAAAGACCTATTAAAACTTTTTTCGTGTTTTTCTTCTAAAATTTTCAATGACGGATATACCACTTTTAATCCTCCTTACTTTTAATTTTTTTCTTATAATTTTTAAAAATATATTTTATTTTGTTAAGTAAAATTCTATCTATGAATAACAATATACATACAAGTAATAAACAAAAAAATTGTGATGGAATATTAAGAGATAAAAAGAACAATAATTTGATATTATTTTCTTCTTTTTATAAACTTTTAAACATTCATCTATAAAATTCTATATATGGATAACATCAACTAATAATTTATAAAATGCTCAAATGTATATTTTGACAACCTTCCAAGTAAAATTCATCATCTTGTAAAACCGATATAATATTTGGTTGAAGATTTAAATTTATGAACATTTTTATTGTTAACATTTTAAGCATTCAATACATGGATTATACTTTTGTTAATTGTGTTGTAAATTTTATGTTATATTGAAAGATGCTCATTGACAAAGACAAAATGAATAAAATGAATTTTTTTATGCTTAAGACAATAAAAGATAGTCCTATCAATTTATATATAATGTTTTTCCGATTTTACCAAAACAATAAAATATTAAGACTGTATTTTGATTGAAATTGTCACAAGCTTAGAAGACGACAACTAAAAGGTGAGGAGTTTTTATGTTATTCACTCTTATAAAAATGTTATATTGAGCTTAACCTATGTTTTATGGTTGTTTGACGCATTTCTTTACTATTATATTCTATAATTCATACAAAAAACGTAGAGCTATGAATGATGGATTATTTTTTGTATATGCTCCATTGTTTGGATTTTTAAAATGTTAAGTGATTTTTTAAAAGGAAATAATATGACAGACGTATTTTTGGGTGTTACAAGTTATTTAAATTAGCTCAATTATAATAAACAAAATGTAATTAAAGTTCTTCATATTATTTATTTTGATGTATTAATTAATGATTTTTCTTCTTTGTTATTAAATTTGGCATTACTATATGACATGACTAATTTATTAATATACAAGTTAATTAGAATAATTTTTAATCACATAAGCACGCTCAATAATTATGTGGAAATAATAAATTTATGATGTTATGCATGCTCTTAATTAGAGTTGGTAAGATGTAACTCGGCCTTCACTGGCCCGACGTAAGCCCAAGGTTTGGGTTGGGTTGGGCCATGACTTTCTAGGACCAAAAAAAAGTCAAGCTATTTGACCCGCCCCAATCGACCCTTAGGCTTAAGTTAGCCCGACCCTACGGTTTTGTGTACAATATGTATACATGGTGATGAGAATCTAGTCACGAAGAATCGAGAAACACCAAATGCAAGCTATCTCGAGTTCTTGAAGACTATGTAATTGAGTTCTTGAGTTCTTGAGTTCTTGTATTTGTTTATCATAATTAGGTGTTAATTTCCATTGTTTTGAGTCATTTGAGTGGCCAAGTTGATGTTAGAGGCCAAGTATATCGAGTCTAGAGTCATGTAGTTAATCATGGGTCGAAAGGAATCATTGACGATCGAAGGACAAGAGGTTGCGTTCAAAAACGTCCAAGCGCATCAACGAGTTTTCAGATCTGGCATGGTTTAGTATTTTGGCCATAACTTTCTCTACACAATTGATATTGAGCTGATTCAAGATGCTATGGAAAGCTAAGAGAAAGGGATACAACTTTCATGAAGACGTCGGGGGCTAATTACGTGAAGAACGTGGTCTGGTCATGCTTATTTGCACGGTTGTGTTCGGCCAAGACGTGACGAACACATCCTGGCCGTGCTTTTGCCGCATATTTTTGAACCTTCGGTTTTTCGTTTCCTTTTTGGTTTTGAGTTGATTCTAGTTGGTTTAGGGTTTGTTTTGAGTCGCCTATATAAGGCAAACACTTGTTTATTTTTCATAACAACTTTGATATTGAATATTGAATTGAGATTTTCTCTTCAAACCTTTGGATTTTTCCAAGAGCTTCAAGATTGTTCATCTCGTTGCGATTCTTGACTTATCAAGCGAACTTACACATTCATTTGTTGCGTCTACGCATACCGAGGTTCTTACTTTGCTAAGCACCGGTCGAGGTTTTCACCAAAATTTAACCAAACTAGTGAAGATCTTGGGTTAACAACATATTGTTGTTGTGGTTCACACCTGATTGGTAATCGAGCCATCTAGCAAGGTTAAATCTATCCTTGTTTTCTTTTATATTTGTTATTTTCAGATTATTTTTATAAACCCTAGTTCTTCAAGGGTACCAAAAAAAAAAAAGAGAGAGAAAAAATTCGAAATTCAAAAAAAATGAGGGAGTTGATTTCGTGATTTGCTTGGAGATTGTGAGTTGAGTGATACACGAGCGTATACACGTGAGGGAGTGATTTCAACATGTCCGAGGAAAACGACAACCAAAGCAGATTTGGGTAACAAGTTGGATATGGAGGCGATTGTAAACATGGTAAAGAAAATAATGTTTTAGACATACGGGGATCCCGAAAGGCGCCGCGAATCGAGGAGCTCGCATTAGGGTGCGGAGGCCTAGGAGGTCCGAGCTAGAGGAGTGGGCGGATGAGATTGATGATTTTGATTCCTAAAGGGAGCAAAGTTACAAAGGTAGAGGTCGGTGCGGAAATAGGGACGTGAGGATGGCAATTTGAGTAACATCAAAATTCAAATCCCCTCGTTCCGGGGAAAGAGTGATCCGGACGCCTATTTAGATTGGGAGAGGAAAATCGAGAATGTGTTTGATTGCCAAAACTATTCCGAGTTGAAAAAGATGAAATCAAGGCGTCAATCGAACTTTTGGATTACGCAAGTGTGTGGTGGGATCAATTAATGGTCTTAAGGAGGAGAAACGGCAAGCGAACCGTTTCCACATGGGAGGAGATGAGGAGTTTGATGCGGCGTCGTTTTGTTCCAAATCATTATTACCAGGCGTTTATCAAAGGTTGCGAGAGATTGACACAGGGGTCGAAAAAAACGTAGAGGATTGTCATAAAGAGATGGAGATGCTTTGATGGCGAGGGCTAATATAGAAGAGGATCGGGAGGTTACGATGGCGAGGTTTATTGCGAGGATTGAATACTCCTATAGCAGATGTCGTCGACTTACATAATTGTGCCGATCTTGAGGAGATGGTGCACATGGCGGTCAAAATTGAGCAAAGATTCAAGAGGAGGGGTTTTACACAAAGCAAAATCAACACTAGCACTAGTACTTGGGGTTTGAATACTCTTACGATGGATGACGTGCATTTTTCACAATAGCCCAAAGTTGTGGAGAACAAGATAGACTCGGACAGGGCAAAGCCATCGGGTAAATTTGATCATTCTACTTCACGCACTAGAGACATTGAGTGTTTTAAGTATCTTGGGATGGGTCATAAAGTTAGTGAATGTCCAAATAGAAGAGTGATCTTTGATTCGGGCTAATGGTGATGTAGAGTCCGAAAGTGAGGATGAGCGGGATTATAGTGATATCTTTGGAATTGGAGGAGGTTAGGAGGTAGTTAAGCCAGTGAAAGGAAATGTTTTATCACTAGTGTCACGTAGAATTTTGAATATTGAGCCAAAGTTAATTGATCATGAGCGAGAAAATATTTTTCACACTAGATGTGAGCGAATTTTAACAGCGTGAGATACGGTGTTATGTAGTGATTATTTATTCGGCTATGTATCACAAACCTATTATTAATGAAACGCGACTCTACTTTTATTTATTTCTTCCAACGTCAATTACGCATTTTGCATTTTTGGAGCTTAGCAATTTTATATTCTCCTCTAGTATTAATGCTTGATCGATTGACTACGACTTTAGAAATATTAGACCTCGAAAATTTAGGAGTACATTTCGATCCTTATCCAAATATTTCATCTTATTCTATAATTCATCCCAACAAACTTCCAATTTATTTTTCGATTACACATTTCTTATTGCACATATTTATTTTAAATTTCTAAATATTTAATTATGGATATTTATACATTTTATTTTTCCCCTCAATTTTATAAAGAAAAGAAACCAAATATTTTTTTCTTTTTTTCCTAATTTTCGAAATTACCACTTTAAATGGGGAAATTACCAATTTTTCTTCAATCACTATTTTATCATTTTGTATCTCAGCTAAATTATTATTGGTCAAAAAAATAATTAAAATTTTGATAATTTCATTTCTATTTTATTTTATGTCTTCCAAGCCTACAACTAAAAATCTTCCTACAAATCCCACTAACCCCTTAGTCAAACAAATGAATTTTAAATTTCCCTCTAAAACCTAGCTTTTGGCTTCATGTCCCTAATAAAGAAAGCTAGTTATTTTTTTACCCTAAACCCCTAATTATTCCCATTAACTATCATTAATCTCCCAAGCAAAAAAATCCTCTCCCCTTCTCTCTAAACATTCTCCTACTTCTCTCTACAAATTTCTTCATATCTTCAAAACACACATTCTTCAAATCTTCAAACAATCTTCATATCTTTATAAAAACACATTCGTCATATCTTCAAACAATCTTCATATCTTCAAACATTTAACAAAAATACAAGAACTCTTCTTACTTCTTTATTTTGAAACTATCACTACTACAATGTAAGAAATTTTCTTCTTCAATCCATTTTGATATTTCTAGCTCATCCTCTTCACTTCTTAACCTAAGTTTGATTTTTGGTTTGAGGTACACTTAGAAGACAACTTGAAGATAATAGAGACTTGGAACCATCTTGACTAGACCTCAAGAAATTGTGAAGGAATTTGGACTAGAAGGTAAGAAATGGGATTTTTAGTACATTTTCTTCTTCTCTTCTATTTTCCAAAATTTTGATACTCCATTTTCATTTTTGGACTTTTAGGGGCTGACCTTAAGAGTTGTTTTAAGAGTGAGCAAAGAGACTCATTTTGAGACCTCTACTAGTCTCATTGCATCTACTACACAACAAGGTAAGTGTAGTTTTACCAATATTCTTCACCTCTTTCTTCTTTCCTTAAATTTTTAACCTCATTTCCTAACTCCTACATTTTTTTTGATATTCCTTGACTTAGGGGCTGACCTAAGTCACTTCTTCATCAAGAGTGATTTAGTCCATTTTTCACCAACAAATCAATCTTTAAGGTGGGTGGAAAAATCCTTTCAACTTCTAGGTGTTTTACTTAAAAATACATGTAGTATTTTGATTTTGAGCACTTGAGATATATATTATGTATTGCATGCTATTTTCTTGTATCAAGTTGGAAAAATTCTCAAGTGTTGCTCAAAAATGCGATTTATCGAAAAATAGGGCATACATGTACACTTTATTGTTATACTTGATGAAATTTTGTATGAGAAGGATATGTATGTGTATGACTCTTGAAATATATGTTTTGAATGATTTATAACCTGGACAAGTTGAGCATAATTGATTAAATTTCAACTTTTGGACTTAAAATGCAAAACTCGGAAAGTTGGTGGACTTAATTGCAAGAAAATAAAACTTAAGGGACCCCTCTATAATTTTCGATTTTTGGGACTGAACTCAGGTTCAAAAATTATGTTTTGACATTTTAATAAAGTTTTAAGAGTTTTTAGATAAATAAAATCAACCCTTAAAAGCCCAAGGACTAGATTGTAAAATTTTAGAAGTTTAAGGGCTATTTTGCAATTTTCGAAACTGTACCAGACCCTAATTTTAAAATTTGAAATTTTAACTCTTAAGGGACTGGAAATAACATATTTTAAGTGTATTCCAAAAATCCAAGTGTTTAGAGCTTGGAAAGTAATTTTATAAAACTTGAGGGACCAAATTGTAAAAGATTAAAATGGAGGACCAAAATGATATTTCCAGGACTTATGCAGTCCATGCGCCTGGAAATATTAATTTAACTATAACATAATGATATTTTGGACCCAAGGTTCAAATTTCATAACAATCGGACCCTAAAAGTCTTAAAGGCAATTATTTCAAAATGGGACAAAAATGAGATTTTCAAGCGTTAAGGGGCCTATACTTATTTCTTTTTAAAACTGTTTTTGTCCCTATATACCACTGACCTTAGTGACATTTTCCAACTGGAATCATATTAAAAGCCCTTCCGGGTTGTGAGTTCCAATTATTTTAAACTTAGGGACCGAAATGATAATTTTAACAAATTTGGGGCTAATGTGAGAATTTTATAAAAACTCGACCTCAAAACTTTAAAAACCTGAATCTCTGAACAATTTAGAGAATTTAGGAACTGACCTCATAATATTTCAAGGTCGGGACATTTATTTATTAAATTTTTAATCCTAAAAGAATTGTTTTTTACAAAACGGGGCAAATTGTAAATTTTCTTTTTACAAGAACCTAACTCGAATTATTTTTATTTTAAAGAAACATCTTTGGATCATCTGAATTTAATTATTGATTAAAATATTTTATTTTCTCAAAAATCCCTTGAATTATCGGATAGTCTTGACCGATTAATACGCGATCGTGGGCGACTTCCTCGTCTTGCGATTTCGAATCTATAACGGACCTATGTTCCACCTAATCTTTCAAGATATCGAAGATTTCTTATCCTCCCGATAATCATCTTCATCCAAATAACTCCACCAACGCCATAATTGCCTTGCGCAAATTTTCGAAAACTTTCCTAAAATGCTTCCCTGAATCAATAATACTCGACTGCCGAATGTGTACTTACTTTCCTGTCTGAGTCAACTTGGTGCGTCGAGCTCACAGTCGGAATGGATACGTCAGGGATGGAACCGGGCAGCTCGGCTGCTATTCCACTCTCTGGCCCCATCGTCCTAATCCCGCAACTGAGGGACGGAGTTTGTCCAAGGAAAGCGGGTCGTAGTACTTGAGGTATAATCATGATTATGACGAATCCGAGCCTTGCAAGCTCCAATGTGGATTTTGTCTTTGCCTATGGAGCGATAAGGAATCACCACACGATTTAGGAGTTAAACGGATGTGATTGGTTGCCGCTACAAATCCGCACGCAACCGCTACTTGTATTGCATTGGTTGGCGCTACAAATCCGTACGCAACCGCTACTTGTATTGCATTGGTTGGCGCTACAAATCCGTACGTAACCTTTACTCGTTTGCATAGGATTGGCGTTACATTGAGACGCAATCCTACTGTCTTGCCTAAATCATAGTGCTTGTGTGACCACGAACTATTTCTTAAATGGTATAAGTATATTACTTTATAAATATTTATCACGACGCTTGTGGACTATGTGTGAAAACATGCATCATACCTCACGCGTTTTCATACAACCATTTTCTCGCATTAACTATATACATCGTCACACTCTCATACGATCACCCCATCCACCGAGATTTGTCTCATCCCCTCCGTTTTCTAACCTTTAGATGAGGAGTACGTTGAAGACGTCGAACCTACCACTGATGAATCCCGTGCTCGCCTTTGTCGTACTAGTTCCTATAATCATTGATGTCGAGTGACATTTTCTTTTGCTTTTGTTATTGTTGAACTCCTTCGTTCTGCATTTTAGTTTGATTTTGTAAGTTTAAATTCGGATATTTTGATGGATTGTATTCGGATATTGTCGGACCTTGAGATGTAATTCGTACTTGTGTGTATTTTATTCCTCTGCATTAGACTCTATTTCACTTGGAGTTTTATATCCTTGGTTTAGATCGTTGAATTATTTGTTTAAGTGATTGATCGTCGTCACGTCACGTTTGGGGCATGACACTAGATGCCTAGTTAAGGATAAGGTGTGTAGTATGATCATTGATGGATGTAGTTGTACAAACGTGGCTAGTGCGAAATTGATGGAGAAGTTGGAGATTCCTACACTTGAACATCCAGAGCCGTATACTCTACGAGTTAATGAAAGAGTGTTAGTGTCTTTTCAGATTGTAAGGATGATATTATGTGATATGGTGCCAATGCGGGCTTGTCATATTTTGTTGGGTAGGCCAAGGCGGTTTGATAAGCGAGTTGTGCATGATGGATATACTAATTGCTATACTTTTGAGCATGAGGGGAGAAAGTTTATACTTTCATCTTTTACACCGTAAATTTATGATGATCATGTGAGGATGAGAGTTTGTGAGTCAAAAGAAAAAGAGTATTGAGTGAAAATAAAAATAGAGAGCTTGAGAGTTTGGCAAAGGGTAGTTGTGAGATTTGAGAGATGGCCAAGAAAAAGGAGAGCACAAAATTTGAGTGGGCCAAAAATATGGGTGGGAAGGCCAATGAGGTAAAACAAGAGAGAAAACTTGTGCTTATGATTAAAATGAGAGACATTAGGCGAGAGTGTTTGAATGCTAACATATTTGATAATATTTGCTAAATTCTATTGTTTCTCATGAGTAGGGATTTGGGCAACCGGATGAATGTGTGTGTCGTTTCACATTTGATCGGGTGGATTGATATAATTTTTCAATCTTTGGTGTCCAACGTTTGGATTCGAGGACGAACCCCTTTCAAGAGAACGGGAATGATGAGAATCCAGTGACGAAGAATCAGGGAATACCAAATGCAAGCTATCTCGAGTTCTTGAAGACTATGTAATTGAGTTCTTGAGTTGTTGTATTTGTGTATCATAGATTAGGTGTTAATTTCCATTGTTTTGAGTCATTTGAGTGGCCAAGTTGATGTTAGAGGCTAAGTATATTGAGTCTAGAGTCATGTTAATTAATCATGGGTCGAAAGGAAGCATTGACGATCGAAGGACAAGAGGTTGCGTTCGTAAACGTCCAAGTGCGTCAACGAGTTTTCAAGATCGCGGGGTTTAGTATTTTGGCCATAACTTTCTCTACAAAATTGATATTGAATATTGAATTGAGATTTTCTCTTCAAACCTTTGGATTTTTCCAAGAGCTTCAAGATTGTTCATCTTGTTGCGATTACCGACTTATCAAGCGAACTTACACATTTATTTGTGGCATCTACGCATACCGAGGTTCTTGCTTTGCTAAGCAATGGGTCGAGATTTCCACCAATATTTAACCGAACTAGTGAAGATCTTGGGTTAACAACATATTGTTGTTGGGTCGTATCACGATTGTTCTTTGCGGTTCACGTCACATGGCCTAGGTTGGGCCAAGCATTTTCACATTCCAAGCAAAATCAGGTCGGGCCGATCTTGCCCGATTTTTTTCAAAAGTCCAATGGACTCGAGATTGGACTAGCCCGACCCGACCTATTGTCACTCTACTCTTAATGATCATAGAATGGAGCATAAATTTTGCAAGGCACTCTATAATTTTTATTATCTAATTTATGATATGGTTGTCATTTATTTGATAAATAAATATGATTATTCTTTCAAAATGAATCAATTTATTGACCGTCCGATTTCAATTATAATCGATTAGTCTATTTTATCTTAATTTCTAATATATATATATATATATATATATATAAATATTTAATTTAATCAAGGAGAACATGAGGAAAATTGGATAGTGGTCAAGACCTCATGCCGACTAGAGGTATGAGATTCGATTATCATCATCCCTCCCTCAAGAATATGTACTTATAAAAAAAAAAAAGAGGAAACATGAATCATAAGATTACGGAAGCTAAGCTACTAAAAAAAATGAAATTTTATTCTTTGTTTGTCTAATTCGAGGGGAAAGGGCCCGTTGGGTTCTTAAGAATCGCAGTCTTTTTTCGCCTAAATGATAAAGTGGATTTCTTTTTCTCATTGTTTCAAAAAACTCCATTCTATTTTTTTGATAATGCTTTTGAAAAAGAAACTTCATAGATTGATTGAACACTTCTTCCTTGATCTTGATAGTATCAAGGGGCACTTTCCAAGTTAGAACAAGGCGGAATCACTCAATTTCTGGATGATATATATTATATTTTTGTAGATTAGATATCGTCCAAATACCTTCTATACTCATCGTTCTTAACAAAAGAGGCACATGCGTCAATGAAAAATTGAATCTTAGTCAAACCGATTTTAAACATAACACTAATTTAGGAGATGGAAAAAAAGAGAAAGACATCCATAATATACGTCAACCAATTGCTTGAGTTAAAAATGCATTCAAAAAGAAATTTGCAAAAAAAAAAAGAAAAACTCAAAGCTAAGTATGAAGAAGAAGTATACAATTAAAAATAGACAATAGATCGATTGATTCAAAATAAGTTCTTTGAATTTCTTTTATTTTTGAACTTATATATAGATTACTCATTATTTTTTAATATCCATTTTGCTTTTTTCATCGATAATATCATTTAAATATCATGTTTTTGAGTTAAAAATATCTTAACCATAGTTAACTAAATAAAGAAGTTTAAATTTAGTCTTGCAAAATTTCTTTAAGGATCAAAATACAATAATGATATTTATCATAAATACAAATAATTTAATCAAAACTGATTCCAATTTAAAATTTTAATTTGAATTAAATAAATAAAATTATTTGAATCACAACTTACGTTGTTAAGACTTTGCCTTATGATAAATATATATCTGATAGCAACTAGCTAGATTGTAAATATTACACAAAGGGGAGCCGTACGTTAGGTTTAATGTGAATCGAATGAACAAGAAAAATATAAAGAGAAGCAAAGCAATGAAGAAATTATATTGAGGAACCAAATACCTATAATTTGTCATTAAGGAGCCTCTTTCATTTATGTTAGACATCAGCATCACATGATTTTGATGTAAGACCTTTTAACTATTAATTGTTTATGTGAATAATTAAGGTTTGACCAACCTTTCTCTAAAGGAAATAATTTTATTTTAACTATTCACCATACTTTTTTTTAGGATAGGCAAAGTAATGAAGTGGATTTTTATTAGAGGTCATTTTATATGAGGCGATTTAATTTGTGGATTTAAGGAGACGGAACCTACAAAATACATAAATTGTGTTTTTCCATTGCTTGGGATTTGAGTTGGAATTTTATTTAGATATAGGATTCGTCTCATAACTCTGTTCATGAGACTATTTTATACACATTATTGTCTTTCTATTATTACAAATAGGCATTAAATTTTGAGGTTTTTATGAGGTCTCGATGGATATAAGTTCATGAGATATCATAAGCATAAAAATATGGATTTTTATGGGTTTGAGTTCGAGTTAAAATTCTATTTATATATAATATAATCATTGATTATATCCATGAGACCGTCTCATTCAAGTTTTTATGCTAAATTTTTACTCACCGAGGCCCTTTTCCGGCTCTATTTTCACTATTTAAAAATTTATTTTATATATTAAATGACATTATTTTTTAAAAAACAATCTCTAAAGTTTTAGTAATATATTTTAATTTTTAAACATGTCGTGCATGGGACAGCAAACAAGCTAACTTGATTTGACAAAAACAAAAAAAAGTAAAAACTTAGGCTCCATTTGATGGATGGATTTGGAGCTAAGGATTTCAAATCTATAATAACAAATTCATTCATGTTGTTTGGATGGAGTAATTTTATAATGGATTTCAAATCCTTGCAAGCTATTTGGAATAATTTTGGATGATTTCAAATCCTTTTTATTTGGAATCATTTTAAATTTTCTCCTCAAATCATCTCATCTAAATGCAACCTTAGGATCAATGAGAAAAGGGTTTTGATAACATGAAGAGATTGATAGAAATGAGAAAGAATGACAGTGCTTTCCAATTAATAGTGTCTCATACACTCTCACTTATGTTGTTTATAATATTATGGCCTATGGGGAAAAAGAATAATTCATACCCAATAATATTTAACAAGAAATGAAAATAAATCAAACTTGAAGGAAATAAACACCCTTGCAACATAAAGTAAATAATTAGGCCCAATTCTCAGGCCCGAGGCCCATTAGACAACTTATTTTATCTACATTATTATTTGGATTAAGGACACGTTTGCCCAACATTATTAAAAAATGAAACATTATTATGCTCTTGTGCTTCTTTTGGATTTTTATGCCCGATTTTTCTCGGATATTCTTACGCCACCGCCATTTTTTCTTGATATTTTGACGTTGTTGTTTCAAAATTGTTTCAAACATATTTTATCTAATAAAATTTGAGTGAAAAATAATTTATTTCTCTATTGAATAATCAATTTTATACTCAAAATCTTATAAACAATCAAGAAATATACATATAAAACAACACATATTAATACAAAACACATTGAAATTAACATGAGAACAACCAAGAAACAACATAACATCATTGAAAACTATGTAGAAACAACCAAAAAACAACATAAAACAATATATAAAACACAACATGAAAAAGGGCATAAAAATAAGTAAAAGTTGGATTGAATCATAGAAAACCACATGGAAACAATAAGAAACATCATAAAGACATTAAAAATAGTATAGAAACAATCAATGAACAACATAAACAATATATATAACATTACATGAACAAAAAGAGCTTAAAAATAGATAAAAACTACATTGAGACATCGGAAACTCATGGCAACAACAAAGAAACATCATAACACCATTACAAACGGTATAAAAACAACCAATAAATAAAGAAACAATATATAATACAATACATGAAAAAAGAGCATAAAAAATAGGTAAAAGTTGCATTGAAATATCGAAACAATCAAGAAATTAATATAAATAAGATCAAAACAACTATGAAACAACATAAATAACATATAAACAATATAAGAACAAAAAAATCGAAAAAAGCGTAAAAATATCCAAAAAAATATGCAGGAGCATAAAAAAGTCGAAAAAATCATATGGCGTACGAAAGTCAACTGAGCATAAATAATGTCATTTTTCCCGGGAAGTTGGTATTTCCAAGAATTAACTTTAGGAATTTCTATTATTTATTCATTTGATATTCTATAAATTTGTTACTAGATCATTAAGGTTTTTGATCGGGGAGAGCTCGATGTCCTAACAACTTTATGAGATGCAAGCCAAAAAAAAAACCTACTTACATGGCTTGCCTAGTGGCGATTTACTTGATCGGGCGTGATATTATGTCAAACTGATAATTTACCTAGTTTGCACCTAAAGGTAGTGGATGCGGGTTCCCCATTATCAATAATAATAATAATAATAATAATAATAATAATAATAATAATAATAATAATAATAATATGCGCATAAACCGCATAACCGTTGCTTTTTTTCTCGGCTAAACTCACTTGTGATTTTGACATGTGTCCTAAGACGCTGCGCTCTATGTATTGAACACAAATCTTTTTGGAGGCCTTGGTGGTATCATATTAGGCTCATTTTTGAGAAGTCTTTTTCATAGGCCTAACGTAGTTTCTCGAAAGGGAGGCTATTTTGTTTTTTTTTTTAAAAATACATGCATTTGTCATAATGGTACACATTAAAATCACAATGTATTTAGGTGACACCCAATTGTGTAACATCTCTTTACCCCTTTTTCTCATTTTCATGACGTAGGTTAATATTTAACAAAAACTATTTGTACAAAAGTAGTAAAAAAGAACAACTACTTCCTTTTAAGAATGTTCAAATAACACTGTAGACATGTAAATTTTGTTGGCCAATTAAAGATTGCCAAATGTCAAATTCTTATAGATCAAAATTTATCTTAATTTATTATTGATTCTTTTGATAATTATCACAATTTGTGATTAAAGAGATAAATATTAAATCTTGAAGGACAATCAAATTAGAGCCTTCACCTTATGAGATATCCAAGAACCCTTCTCCTACAAGTATAAATAAAGGTCATTCTCAAGGAATTAAATCACAATTCAAGAGAAGAAATCCAAACAAGAAGGCGGTGGAGGAAATTCTCTCAAGTCAAGAAGAACAAATTCAAGGAGATCCACGGTGTTCAAGGCGAAGTTCAAGGCGTCCATTCAAATCACGGCGTTTGATTCAGAATAAGTGTCAAGCCCTCGAGTTAACGTTATCAAATATCAAGTCCATCTTGGAGGAAGATTAATGAGACAATCCCACCAATAAGTTCTCATATCCAAGTCAAATATCATCAAATATATCACGTTTGATTCGAGATTAAGCTGTCACGCCCTCGAATTAACGTTATTCAAATTCAAGTTCAAGATTGGAGAAGATCAAGCTGAAAAATAATAAAAATTTGTGTTACAAATTTTTGGCATGCCAGATGGGACCATCTCTACCTCTCATCTTTTCTCTTCAAACCAAGTTCATATATCAACGAAGATGGCCAACCATTCCAAGTCCACAAATGTTAACTATTCAATGCCGTACTCACGAAGCCCTTTCTTTCACGCAATATACAATCATAAGGGGGCAAGGGAAGATGGCGAGTCATCGAACCCTAAAGTTACTCCTCCAACAAATGAAGGGACATGGAAACAAAGATGGCAAATATGGAGCTGCAAATAAAGAATCGTTGGAACCGCTCGACGTGCACGCACATTCCACAAACCCAAGATTTGAAATTGTTGCGCCATGGTGGTCCAAGCTACTTCACTTGAAGATCAACTTGCAAATTTGATGAAAGCCATTGAAGGACTTACAAAACATCTTCAAGAGCGAGACTCCCAAATCATGAAGTTGATAGACAAAGTTGACCAAGTTGATTCAAGTCGTGTGATGGGCAAAGAAGTCAAAGCTCAAGTTTCAACGAGCTCAAGATGATGTTGAAACATCCACAAGGCAACAACCAAACAAAAAAGAGGAGTCTCCCGCAAAGGAGTTGCAAGTCTCATCCGATGACCTGATTTCGATTGACCAAGTGAAGGAATTTATTAAATGGACTATCAAAGAAAAGTTCGATAAAAGCTCCAAGTCAACTTCAACTTATGTCAAGCCATATACTTTGAGAATTGATAATTTGAAGATGCCTATTGGCTATCAAACCCCGAAGTTCCAAAAATTCGACGGCGTCACGCAATCTAAGGCAAAGACGTGGCTCACTTTATCGAGACATGCAATGACGCTCGAACTTATGGAGATTACCTAGTAAAGCGGTTTGTTCGGTCTTTGAAAGGAAGTGCATTCGATTGGTACACCGACTCGGGGCAAATTCAATTGATACTTGGGAGTAGTTAGAACAAGAGTTTCTCAACTGTTTCTATAGCACCCGACCAAGCTGTTAGTATGATTGAACTCTCAAATTCATGCCGGTGGAAGAGAGAGTCTCGTCATTGACTATATCAATCATTGGAGGACTTAAGCCTCAATCGCAAAGATCAATTGTCAAAGGCCTCAACAATTGAGATGTGCATCCAAGGAATGCATTGGAGCCTATGCTACATCTTTGTTTGATACATGTTTTTATCTTAATTTTGATGATTTTATATTTACACAAAAACAATATTTTTATTTGTTGTCCAAATACTCCTAAATGATTTAAAATGGTTTTAATATTTTTGGAGTATTTCTTCAAGTTTTATTTTTATAAAATTGGACAACACTTTTAATGAATTTGTGTTTATATGTTTTTACTTCAAAACAAGGTTCCTAAATGTTGTCTAAATACTCCCAATTGGTTTAAAATGTTTTTACTAAATTTTGAGTATTTCTTGAGTTTTATTTTCGACAAAAATTGGACAACTTTTTCTGTCTCTTGGTCGACCGGTCGCCCTATAGGGCAACCCGTACCTGAAGATGATTTTTGAAACAGAAAATGAGACGGAAGAAAAAATCAAGCAGGTCGACCGGTCGCCCTGGGCGTCGACCGGTCGCCAGTGGTCGACGGTACTGCAAGTCTTGGTTTTGAAAAACTTACGCACTTTGATTTTTAAGGATGTGCGACCGGCCAACATAGGGACGACCGGTCGAACCCTACGCCGACCGGTCGCCCTATCTTTTGACAAAGACAATATTCGGCGTTTGTGAGAGACAAACTTTCCTTAAAATGTGGGATTGATTTCTAACTATATTCTTGATTTTAATTTTATTTTTCTCAGTAGATTTTCAATCCCCAAGAGGAGCCTATGATTGATCATTCATCTCCTATAAATAGAGGAAGTTTTGGAGCAACCACTACAACAATTGAGATACAACACAACAAGATACACTTCAAGCAAATATTTGTTCTTCATTGTTATTATTCTTGTTGTAATTTTGCCTAGCTTATCACTTTCACATCCTTGAGGTCTAGGCTATTCTTGATTACACTTTGCACTCAAATTGTAATATTCATTATTGAGTTGTAATCTTGATTTTTGGTTATCATTCAACACAAGATATCCTTGTGAGTGTTCTTGTGGTAAGAACACACTGGGTGATCTAGGTGTTAGGTGTGAGAAGATTGTGGTAATCTTCTTATTGAGGTGTTGAAGAATTTGGTATTCTTCAAGGTTGAAGATTGTGGTAATCTTCACAAGGTGCCGTTGGAGATTGTGGTAATCTTTTCAAGAAGAGATTGTGGTAATCTCAAAGGTGGTGTTGAAGAAGAGTGTGGTGCTCTTCAAGGTGTCGTTGTAAGTTGGTGTTGTATTAATTTTGGTAATTAATAAAATCTTTTTCTTTTTGAAATCCATCCCGGATATCTTTGGGGTGGTAGAGGATTAGGCCCTAGGTGGGTTGAACCTCTATAAATCGATGTGTGTTGTTTACATTCCGCACCTTATTATTGTCTTTGAGCATTCGGTTTGAAAAAGAGGGTAAAATCGAAAAGATGGAGATAATCTATTCACCCCCTATAGATTATCGTAGCCGCTTGGACTTACACATACTTCAAGGAATTAAGCCAAAATTTTTTGAAGACTTAGCAACTCGAGTACATACCATTGAGATAAGTTTGAACTTTGACCAATAAAAATGCCCAAGTGATTAAGACAATGAAGAAGAAGAGGTGGAGCCATCTTCAACTTCTCAATGCTCCTAGATGCGAGCATAAAGTCTGTTTTGATACATGTTTTTATCTTAATTTTGATGATTTTATTTTTACACCAAAATAATGTTTTTAATTGTTGTCCAAATACTCCTAAACGATTTAAAATGGTTTTAATATTTTCAAGTATTTCTTCAAGTTTTATTTCGGATAAAATTGGACAACACTTTTAATGATTTTATGTTTATAAGTTTTTACTTCAAAACAAGGTTCCTAAATGTTGTCTAAATACTCCCGAGTGGTTTAAAATGTTTTTACTAAATTTTCAAAGTATTTATTGAGTTTTATTTTCGACAAAAATTGGACAATATTTGTCTCAAGGTCAACCGGTCGTAGAGGACAACCCGTACCTGAAGATGAATTTTGGGACAAAAATAAGACGGAAGGGAAATTGGCCGGTCGGCCCGGTCGAGCGGGGCGTCGACGATGGCGTTGACCGATCGACCCCGTCGACCGGCACTGGAGCAAAAATTGAAACAGAACAATTGCTCTTTGAAAATCCATGAGAGGGGACCGGTTGGGGATGAGGTCGACGGTCGAGGTCCACGTCGGCCGGTCGCCTGTGTTATTTTTCTTTGTGTATTTTTCAAACGTCTATTTTCGTGCGACCGGTCGCCCTATCTTTGACAAACAAAATTTCGACCGTTTGACAACAGACAAACTTTCTTTAAAATGTGGGATTGATTTCTAACAGCTATATTCTTGATTTTAATTGTATTTTTCTGTAGATTTTCAATCCCCAAGAGGAGCCTATGCTTGATCAATCATCTCCTATAAATAGAGGAAGTTTTGGAGCAACCAATATGACAATTGAGATACAACACAACAAGATACACTTCAAGCAAACACTTGTTCTTCATTGTCATTATTCTTGTTGTATTTTTCCTAGCTTATCACTTTCACATCCTTGAGGTCTAGGCTATTCTTGATTACACTTGCACTCAATTGTATAATTCATTATCGAGTTGTAATCTTGAATTTTTGGGTAATCATTCAACACAAGATATCCTTGCGAGTGTTCTTGTGGTAAGAACACACTTGGGTGATCTAGGTGTTAGGTGTAAGAAGATTGTGGTAATCTTCTTGTTGAGGTGTTGAAGAATTTGGTATTCTTCAAGGTTGAAGATTATGGTGATCTTCACAAGGTGCCGTTGGAGATTGTGGTAATCTTCAAGAGAGATTGTGGTAATCTCAAAGGTGGTGTTGAAGAAGAGTGTGGTGCTCTTCAAAGGTGTTGTAAGAGGTTGTGGTAATCCTCAAGGTGGTGTTGAAGAAGAGTGTGGTGCTCTTCAAGGTGTTGTAAGTTGAGTTTGTATTAATTTTGGTAATTAATAAAATTCTTTTTCTTTTTGAAATCCATCCCGGATATCTTTGGGGTGGTAGAGGACTAGGCCCTAGGTGGGTTGAACCTCTATAAATCGATGTGTGTTGTTTACATTCCGCACATTTATTATTGTCTTTGAGCTTTTGATTTTAAAAGAGGGCATAATCGAAAAGATGGAGATAATCTATTCACCCTCTAGATTATCGTTGCGCTTGGACTTACAAGTGGTATCAAAGCCAAACTCTTTGGCAAGCTCGTTTCACATCGCGAGTGAAGAGGAACGATCGTCGGCTACGAATGAAGCTCATCTATCCAGGCACCTCCACCACCAAGCCACCACTATTTGATTACAAAAATTTTATATTTTGGAAAGAAAGAATGGAATGTTATTTACAAGGTTGCGGGTTCGACATTTGGAACACCGTCATAAATGGAGAATCGATTCCGATGAAAGACACACCACACACCTCCAAAGGGCTCAAAGAGCTAAATGATGAAGAGAAGAAAATCATCTCCTTAAACGGTAAAGCTCTCAATATTTTGTATTGTTCACTTACTAATTTGGAATATGAACATATTGTAGGAATTCGATCGGCACATGAAGTATGGCAAAAATTAGAAGCCATCTATGGAGTATTTGCAAATGAAAGGAGTCAAACAAAAGCATCTACTTCTCAAAGGGATACAAGTACAAATCTAAGGAACAAGCCTTTTACAACTTCCAACTATGAAGTAGTAGAACAATGTTTTATGGGCATCGAAGAAGAAAACGGGGTATGTCTTAAACCCTCTACTTCCTATGATATTGTTATTCAAAATGATTGTAGTGATTTGCAAAATGATTTTGATGATCTTCAAAATGAATTGCATAATTTACTTGTTAAATACAAAAATTTGAAAAAGGAATTCATTGTTTTGAAAAATGAAAAGGATAGTTTATTTACTTCCTATGAATCACTATCATGTGCTCACACCACCACACTTGACAAGGTTAGAAACCTTGAAAAACAAAATAGTACTCTTGTTGAGGATATTAATTGCATGAAAAATGATTTATCAAAATCCAACTTGAGTACCAATAAATTGCTCAATATTGTGAATGTTAATAGTTGTGATAATTTGAATAGTGAACTTGATCATAAGCCTAATATTGTCAAGCATATGAAAAAGAATCGAGTTCTATGCATATTAGTGATGTTACTTGCTTTTATTGCGGTAACAAGGGTCATACAAGAAATACTTGTCGGGCTAGAAATAGCTCTAATTATTGTTGGAGACCTAAAAGTCTCAAGACTAATCCCAAAGGACCCAAGCACTTGAGGGTACCACAAAATAATGTCATTTTAGGTACCCGGCGGATTAATAATCGAAGAAAATTCATGCCGCCAAGGAAACATCTAATGAACATCTCATTTGATCAAAGAAGGAGAAAACAAAGTCAATTTCCAAGAAGAGGATATAATCAAAAATGGGAAGAACACAATCCTTGAAATGGCAAAGACATCATCAACAAGATGATTTTCCAAGAGAACAACACTTTCGAAAAATAGAAGGCCACAATGCTTGGAAATGGAGCAATTGGAGAAGCCATCAACAACAAGATGATTTTCAAAGGGGAAGATATCATCAACAACGGAACGGCACAACCCATGGAAATGGCGAATTGGTAAACCGTATCTCCCCATTTAAATAGGCATTTTATTTAGTTAGTATGCATGTTTTTATTTGTGTCTAAATTGCAAATGAGTTTTCATAAATTAAGGTCCTCAATAAAATTTTGTGTTTTTAAAATCCTTTGAAAATCGGACCTTACATGTTGTTTTTAAACTCTTATGGATTTTTATAGCATAAGTATTTTTATTGTGATATCTCTTATTACTTGCCTACACTTGTGCTATTATATCTTGTGCAAAATTTGTTTAAAGTATTGTGTAGGTTATATTTTTTTCTATTTATTAGCTATCGGACTCTTAAACCATCGAGGTATATTCACTCGTATTTTCTTAGAACTCGATATTATGTTCATGACATGTTTATGCACATGTCTTTCAAAATATTTCATTTCAACCCCTTAAGTGCCTCTAAATGATTTTGTAAAATTTTCTTAAAAGGGCACTACTCGTTAAATCTCGTTTTTCTCGTATAAGTGTTTTCTCGAAACTCATATTTGTTGGATTTAGTCCATAATTATCTTTTTGCAAAGTTTTAAAACTTTTTGGGGTGAAAAATCGAATTTTAAAAAATGGGAATGAAAAATTGCCTTTGAAGCAGTCAAGGCAGGTCGACCGGGTCGCCGCACGTCGCCGGTCGCACCCCACCTCGACCGGTCGCCCAAGCAAAAATTTTGGGTTTAAACTCGTCTGTCTTCACTTTCAAAACAGAACAAGAAATCTTTCAAACCCTCGTTCACAGCAGCGCAATCACCCCTTTCTATAAAATCTTCAATTCTTCATCAATCTTTGTGATTCTTGTTGCTAATCCACTTCTTTTTGCAAGAATTTTACATATATGGCACCTCCAAGAAATTCTACCGGTCGAAATCCCACCTCCAAGCGTAGAAAGGGCGGAGAGGGTTCTTCGAGAAATCGACAAGAAGAAGCCGAACAAAGGGATATTCGAGCTACCCAAAGGAATGTGGCTCAAGAACGTGACGATATTCAAAACCCGGTACTATCCAATCCTCAAATTGCGAACTCCACGGGACGATTTCATTCACGAATTGCCGTTGGGCAAAAAGTAAGAAATCTTTTATACCTAAAGCTCCTCGCTCTAATAATGTTCTAGATTTTATCAACAAATTTGCGGAGTGGTACTATGATAATTTGAACATGGGTGCAAAAACGATAGCTAAACGAAGATTTGTCGATTTAATTCGTTTACAAATGAATATCCTTCTATTAGAGGATTCTTTGAAGAGCAAGGGTAGATGTACTTATGGGAGCATCCTTATGTTTTATATGATGATAATATAATTTTTCATTTTTATGCCAATATGTGGGTTGAATATGATGCTCAAAGGAAGCCTCTTGCTTTGAATTCGTTTGTAAGGGTCGTCATTTTAGGTGGACTCCAAATGAAATTTGTCGGCTTTTACATGTAAGAGAAGGTGGTTGGGACTATTTCTCTTGTGCTATTTGGAATGATGAGATGTTGGGGGTGTCTATGAGAGAAGTCAAGACTTATTTGAGCGTATGGCCAAAGTATTCATTGTTGGCGATGACTGAGCACCGGATTATATCCGTTATTGCCGCCTATTGCATATGTGGAAAAGCGGGAAAAATGCCTAGCAACATGGACTATTTTTGACTTATAAGATTGCTAGAAGGGAACCGCTTAACTTTGGCGCTATTCTTATTCAATGTCTAATTGAGTCTATTACTCAAGGAAATAAGAAGTTTGTTATGGGCAATTGGATTTGTAAACTTCTTATACAATCGGGACTACCTTCGTCGAGTGTAATTCGGAGGTATTTCAAAATGACTTTGACATTGATAACATCTCCCAAATGGTAACTATGCGCAAAAATATGGACATCCGACCAACTAAAATGGCTAGAGGAAGAGGCCAAGATTCCCAGATCCAAACGACTTCTTTGATGATGCCGAGGCCGTGAGATTGGCGGAGGAAGGCGAACCGAGCAATCCGGAAGGTAATAGGGTGCTCAACCGTCTAGGAGAGGTACACCCAAGCCAATTATGATGATTTAAGAACATTTCATGAAGCTAGGTATGAGGCTTTGGAGCAAAAGACCACCAAAATGCAAAAATCAATCGGCAAGTTGAAGAAATTCATCAAAGATCTTATTCCGGAACTTGCTTCTCTTGGACGAGGAATGATGCCCCCACCCCTTTAATATTTTAGCATTTTCTCTTGATTATGTTGTTTTGTAGTTTTATGAACTCTTGTAAAACTCTAAATTGCACTAATGAGATTTGCTTGTTTTCTTGAAAGGGTTAAAATAGCAAGTTGGAAATGGCCTTCTGGTTGAACTTGGTATTGATGGAGTATTTGATGGTAAAAATGCTCTAGTTTGGCATTGTTTGATTATTGGTATGAAGTACTTGATGGTAAAAGTGCTTCTCTTAATTTTTGATGCTTTGTTCATTTTAATGGATGATTTGGGACATTTGTAATGTCTTATTTGTATGCCTACTTGATGGCTCTTTAATTTTTGCTTGGTGGCATTCGTAATGCCTTGATCTCTCATTTGGCTAAATTTATCTCAATTGGGTTGAACCCTTGAGAATTTACTTTGTTGAGCCTCTTATTTGATGGACATATGTTGAAAAATTGTTTTTGGGTGATGATATGAAAAACTTGGCTTAATTTCTTTTGCAAAGGCTATATACATTTTCTTCAAACTTTGACACCCGCCAAGTGTTCGATAAAATGTTTCAATGAAAGACTCATCACCTACATGATTCTCTTATTTTCAAATGTCTTAAAATCTTATTGGGATCATGTTTTTGGCTAACAAAATGAACTTATGGATTTCTTATGATACATCTCTCCCATTTTTGGATTCTAAGCTTAATTCTTTCAATGGTTGATAAATCGTATTGTTGGCGCACTTTGATAAACTTGTATGATGTTTTTATCATCCTAACATTCTTTTTGATGATTCCAAAGGGGGAGAAACAGTAAATTGGCTCATTAGCTCAAAGAAGCTAATAAAAGCATTATAAAAGCTATAAGCTATGGCTCTTAAAAGCCATAAGTTGTGAATTATTTTTAGTCCAATTGTTGCTTGGTGGACTTATATACTTGTCTAATGATGTTTTGTTGACAGGGGAGCTTATAAGCTCTTGAACAATATGTAAAAACTAAGCTTTTAGCTTATGGTTAATTGCTTTTACATTACTCTTGATGTGCTTGTTGATAGGGGGAGCTTGTGCTTATTATTGAATATATTTACTCCCTTACTTGGTTGCTTATGTATTTTGGAAATTTTGGTTGCTTCCAAACGGTTAGATGTTTTTACCGGAAAATCGTTTTTAAAATTGTCCTCCTAATATTTCTAAAAATTGTTTTGGTTTGTAATCATCAAAAAGGGGGAGATTGTTTGATACATGTTTTTATCTTAATTTTGATGATTTTATTTTTACACCAAAACAATGTTTTCTTCAAGTTTTATTTCGAGATAAAATTGGACAACACTTTTAATGATTTTATGCTTATAAGTTTTTACTTCAAAACAAGGTTCCTAAATGTTGTCTAAATACTCCCGATTGGTTTAAAATATTTTTACTAAATTTTCGGAGTATTTATTGAGTTTTATTTTCGACAAAAATTGGACAACATTTCTGTCTCGAGGTCAACCGGTCGCCGTAGAGGGCAACCCGTACCTGAAGATGAATTTTGGAACAAAAAATGAGACGGAAGGGAAATTGGCCAGGTCGACCGGTCGTGACCGAGCGTCGGCCGTGGCGTCGCCGGTCGACCCCGTCGCCGTGCACTGGGAGCAAAAATTGAAACAGAACAATTGCTCTTTGAAAATCCATGAGGGGGACCGGTTGGGGATGAGGTCGACCGGTCGAGGTCCACGTCGACCGGTCGCCCTGTGTTATTTTGCTGTGTATTTTTCAAACGTCTATTTCTGTGCGACCGGTCGCCCTATCTTTTGACAGCAAAATTCTGGCCGTTTGACAGCAGACAAACTTTCCTTAAAATGTGGGATTGATTTCTAACAGCTATATTCTTGATTTTAATTGTACTTTTCTATAGATTTTCAATCCCCAAGAGGAGCCTATGCTTGATCAATCATCTCCTATAAATAAGAGGAAGTTTTGGAGCAACCAATACAACAATTGAGATACAACACAACAAGATACACTTCAAGCAAACACTTGTTCTTCATTGTCATTATTCTTGTTGTATTTTTGCCTAGCTTATCACTTTCACATCTTTGAGGTCTAGGCTATTCTTGATTACACTTGCACTCAATTGTATAATTCAATATCAGTTGTAATATTGAATTTTTGGGTAATCATTCAACACAAGATATCCTTGCGAGTGTTCTTGTGGTAAGAACACACTGGGTGATCTAGGTGTTAGGTGTAAGAAGATTGTGGTAATATTCTTGTTAAGGTGTTGAAGAATTTGGTATTTTTCAAGGTTGAAGATTGTGGTAATCTTGACAAGGTGCCATTGGAGATTGTGGTAATTTTCAAGAGAGATTGTGGTAATCTCAAAGGTGGTGTTGAAGAAGAGTGTGGTGCTCTTCAAGGTGTTGTAAGCTGAGTTTGTATTAATTTTGGTAATTAATAAAATTCTTTTTCTTTTTGAAATCCATCCGGATATCTTTGGGGTGGTAGAGGATTAGGCCCAAGTTGGGTTGAACCTCTATAAATCGACGCGTGTTGTTTACATTCCACCTTTATTATTGTCTTTGAGCTTTCGGTTTTAAAAAGAGGGCATAATCGAAAAGATGGAGATAATCTATTCACCCCCTCTAGATTATCGTAGCCGCTTGGACTTACAAAAGCATCTAAAGTTAACAAATTAAACTATGTTCAAATGCTCCTTGATAAGAGCTAAACTATCAACAACACTCCTTGACATGAGTATAAAAGGTCAATATCCCAAGTTCAAATGAAAACTCCTTGATACGAGTATAAACTATCAATATATCTCAAATCCAAATCAAGACTCCTTGATACGAGTATAAACTATCAATATATCCCAAATTCAAATGTCTACTCCTTGATACGAGTATAAACTATCAATATATCCCAAGCTCAAATAAAAACTCCTTGATACGAGTATAAACTATCAATATATACCAAGATCAAATGTCTACTCCTTGATACGAGTATAAACTATCAACATATCTCAAATTCAAATGAAGACTCCTTGATACGAGTATATAAACTATCAACATGTTTCAAATTCAAATGAATACTCCTTGATACGAGTATAAACTATCAGCATATCTCAAATCCAAATGAAGACTCCTTGATATGAGAATAAACTGTCTACAAATTCAAGAACTCTTTGATATGAGTATAAACATGTCTACAAATTCAAGTACTCCTTGATATGAGTTTAAACTATCTCTATGTCCCAAGTCAAGCGAAATATTGTGAGTTGATCATTGGATGAAAGAGTTCAAGACTAGTTCACTTTTCACATTCGCGAAACAAATGCACGTGAACAAGTCTCGAGGGGCATTTGTAGACATGTAAATTTTGTTGGCCAATTAAAGATTACCAAATGTCAAATTCTTATAGATCAAGATTTATCTTGATTTATTATTGATTCTTTTGATAATTATCACAATTTGTGATTAAAGAGATAAATATTAAATCTTGAAGGACCAATCAAATTAGAGCCTTCACCATATGAGATATCCAAGAACCCTATCCTACAAGTATAAATAAGGGTCACTCTTAAGGAATTAAATCACAATTCAAGAGAAGAAATCCAAGCAAGGCGGTGGTGGAAATTCTCTCGGTCAAGAAGAACAAATTCAAGGAGATCCCACGGTATTCAAGGCGAAATTCAAGGCGTTCATCGCGGAGTCCATTCAAACCACGGCGTTTGATTCGGGAATAAGCTTTCAAGCCCTCGAGTTAACGTTATCAAATATCAAGTTCATCTTGGAGGAAGATTAAAAGACAATTCCACCAAGAAGTTCTCATATCCAAGTTAAATATCATCAAATATATCACGCGTTTGATTCGAGATTAAGGTTTGTCAAGCCCGAATTAACGTTATTCAAATCAAGTTGAGTTTGGAGAAAATCAAACTGAAAAATAATAAAAATTTGTGTTACAACAAGTAACAACCTTATCAAAATTAAAATGGGCAGGTTGAATAAAACTTGCCCAACTTGCACACGGGCAATTGGCTTTTTCCATCTACCGTCATCTATTTGTCATTTTTATTTGCCCACTCAAATACTTTTTATTGACCAAAACCCCTCTTTATTTTTGGATATTTAACTTACATGTTGTCTTTCATGAGTCAACTTTGCTACCTGTAGACTGCAGGTAGAACATTTGTTTATATATATAATATATATAATATATATTGATATATTAATTTTCCGCACTCCATAATTAAGTATTACGTTATATATATTCATTATTTAATTTGTAAACGACTTATAAAATGCATGAATGAATGTTTTCTTGTACTAAATGCATTGTATGTGACTCGCTTTTTGCGAAGAGATTATCCACAAGGCTTTGGTTGGTAGAAACCTGTCCCTTCTAGAATTAAATTTTGGTCGATTTTTGTGCATAAAGGGGAGAGATTTAGGAAGTTATTAAAGGAATTCCTAGGGATGACAACAGAGTCGATTAGGATTGGATTTGCCAAAACCCGACCCGCTAGACTCGTTGGACCATTTATACATTTATAAAATATAATAAAAATAATTTTTTAAAAAATTAAGACCATAAAAATATTTTAAAATATATTTTTATAAGAAAATATTACATAAGTCATATACATTAAAATAAAGGCAAAAACTTGCGTGAGACGGTCTCGGATTTAGATCCGTGAGACGGAGCCTACACAAAGTTTTAAAGTTTTTTTTTCAGATTTTATTTTTCTTAGGGTTTATTTTGTTTCTTGGGTTTATTTTTAATTGATTTGGGTTTTTAGGATTTTTAGTTTTTTTAGGATTTATTTTTATTTTTTGGGTTTATTTTTGTTTCTTCATTGCTCATTATTATTTTTAAATTTATTTTCATGGTTCATGTTCTCAAGACGGAGCCCTTAGGAGGTCCGTCTCACGGATTAGACCCGTGAAACCGTCTCACTCAGAGACTTTCTCTAAAATAAAAATAAAATAAAGAAGCTATATGGGGTGGGTTCAAAATTAAAAAAAAAAAGAATAAGACCGCCCGGACCTATTTATAGCTTTGAAAACCCTCACAAGATCTATTATATTTTAGGTTCGATGTTATACTCTAATAATTAAAGTTAGTGAGATAATAGTAGTTGGAATTTTTTTTCCATGTCGTGTTTTATTTGGTATTCAATACACACGGTGAATATCAGCGTATATAATAACGACATCATTTTCACACGCGTGCATTTATTTAATGTATTGATGTCATCTCTTGCTATTGATATTTCATTTTTTATTTAATACATATTACCAAATTGAAATGTAAAATTAACTACCAATTGCAATAGACGAATTGCAAGTTGACAAATTGAAATAATGAAACAAGCAATTACATTACATCACTCCCCGAAAAAAATCAAAGTTGTACTCTTGAGAGATGATTAGTCGAGATTACCCTCGTTTGTCTCTTGAAAGAAGTTGCTTGAATGGATAAAGTGTTTCTGTATCAGAATTTTAAAAAAAAAAAATATTGTTACATTGAAGAATATCAAATACATGTTGGAAGAATGTTGAGCCTAGAAGAGATGCACTTCTCAAAATCTAAGAAACCACAGCCACAAATTGAGCTATATTGTTATGAAATTAACCCTTTGTATTCATCGTCAAGAAATATACACATTAAACAACACGTATTAAAACCAATCAAATTAAAAATAATATAGAAACAATACATGAATAAATAAATACAATCCAATTTTTGATTTTTTGGGGCAAAACGACATTTAATAATTAATATATAACTCGGTTTATATATTGGAATAATATTAATTGCCTAATGGGCAATTAATATATAATAACCCGCCCAAAGGAGTCCGAGATTGGCCCACATGTCAATTTCTCCTACATGGTCCACAAGGCCCATCACCTGGGTATATAAAGGTCCCTCACCTATATTCGTAAGTTAATTCGCTCATAATCACTCTCATGCATTAGTTCAATATTTATTTCTTGTCTTAATTTCTCTCTCGATCACTATCTTGACTTGAGCATCGGAGGGGCCTCCTGGGACAACCGGGGGCCCGTTTAATATTTACGTGTGTGCAAACAAGTTTCAAATTGAATAGTTTCCAACTCTAGGAGAAGAAGACTTCCCACTTGAGAAGACGTGAGACGTTATAATTTTATCGAGAATTTGTAATTTGGAATGATCTCGCCTAAAAAGAAACATCATTTTTGCGTCATATGTGGGAACAACAAGCACACGAAGATACAAACCCAACCTCAAGCACGTGAAGCCGGATCTCAAGCTACGGCCGTGGGGTCGAGATCAACAAGATGAATGTCACCTGGAAGATGAGGGCCACCCTTCTTCTCCCGGGAAGAGTGTCACCCTCCATCAGTATGTGAGAAGGTCGCCACCCCTCCTCCTAGGCTCCGGTTGAAGAAGTTCTCCTATCCCGGAAGCCCTCCAGCCGTGTCTTTGGATGAAGCTACCGAGAATGCCCGAGACATCAAGCGTGGCCGAAGGCCGCGGGAGACCTCCGCCGCTGCCATCAAGACACGACGGGAGGTTAGGGAGGAAGAGATGAAGGACACGGTGATAATCATAAAGAGTCGCCATTAGCTAAGAAATCTCGAAAGCAAGTACAACCTAGCCATGCCAACTCGAGGCCACCGCCCGATGAAGAAAGAAGCCCACTAGCCCCCACCATCCCGACCGAGCCACTACCTTGGGGAATCAAGACTTTCAATCTCCGGAGTATGATAGAACGGGAGATCCCCATGAATACTTGGATAAATTATAGGCAAAGGTGGATCTCTATTGTATGATGACGCCTCCTACTACAAGGTGTTTCGCACTACCTTGACCAAGCGAACACCGACTTGGTTCCACTAGCTCTCGATAGGATCAATCTCGGGATGGAAAAACTTACCGATAGCTTCAAGCATCAATTCTACATCAACGAGAAAGTGCCCTAAGATCATTGCTCACCTCTTTCGGGTGAGACAAAATGAAGGAAAGACATCGGGTGTTTACGGCGATTCTTAGAAGTCATCAATGAAGTTGCCAACGTCGAAGATGAGACTTTGGGGCTTAATCCTCTGAAGAATCTCTGTCGGGGACTTCAGAAAGAATCTTTGGCCGAAACTCCCTCCGGCGGGAGGAATTGTTAAGCCGAAACGAGTAATCACATTCTAGTGAGGAGTCCACTGCACTGAGCCAAAGACTAACCGCAAGACTAGGGAAGATGACAAAAATCAACCGAAAGGATCAAAAGATGGAGTATGAAATAAACTTCACCCCTCGACGAATGTACCAGGTCAAGAGTTAATCTCCGGGCCAAAGAAAAGGGATCGTTGACTCTCCTAGACAATTGAAGAAGAACCCCACAAGAGCACATTCCAACATATACTTTCACTACCATAAGGATAAGGGGCATACTACCGACGATTGTTTCGTGCTAAAGAGAGATCGAGCATTGACTCATCCATGGGGTTACTTGAAGGATTGTGTAGAGTCAAGCAGATTCTGCCATAACCATAGGTCGCACGAAGTAGAGCCCTCGTGGGCTCGGGCGCCACCCATATCGAACAAAGATGAAAGAAGTGATACTCATGTAGATGGAGTCATCAATGTGATTTACGGGGGACATGAAGGACGTCCGGAGCGCACTCTAAGAATGTATCTACATGGAAGATAAGCAAGTTCTCCCGCTCGCAAGTGAGAGTGCCACATAGCCCTAGGAACCGCAATCCTCGATAGCTCCCGCAAATACCGATTCTTCTCCGCCGCCAATTGTTTTAGTATTTTTATCCGTTTTGATTCGTTTTTGCCCCGCAGGCGTTAAATATTTTTATTTCAATTTCAAACTTATTTTGCAGTGCGGCGTAAATCTTTTGTTGATTTACGAGCAATAAATAATTTATTTTCATGTTTCGCTATGATTCTTGCGTGCAATTAATTGCCAAACATGGTCAAGTCGATGATCATTCGAGTGTTGTCCTCGAAACCTCATCCGGCTAAGACCCTAGATGGGAAGGTCCTTCTCACGGGAACCTCGTAAATAAACCTCATCCGGCTAAGACCACGATTTGGAGGGGCCTCCTCACGGGGGTCCTCGTAAGTAACCTCATCTCCAAAGCTAAGACCCCGGATAGGAGGGGTCTCCTCATGGGGATCCTCACGATTTATTCGAAATTTAAAACCTCATCCTGGCTAAGATCCCCGATGGGAGGGGTCTACTCATGGGGATCCTCGTGATATATTTAGAAGTTTAAAACCTCATCCGGCTAAGACTCCGAATTGGGGAGGGTCTCCTCACAGGATCCTCATGATTTATTTTGAAATTTAAATCCTCTCCGGCACTCATGGAGGGAGGGGTCTCTCACGGAGATCCTAATGATTTATTCGGGAATTAAAACCTCATCCGGCTAAGACCCCAAATAGGAGGGGTCTCCTTACGGGGATCTTCATGATTTATTCGGGAATTTAAACCCTCTCTCGGCGCTCTTAGAAGGGAGGGTCTCCTCCTGAGGATCCTCACGATGTAATCGAAAATTTAAACCCTCCGGTGCTCTCAAAGAGGAAAGGTTTCCTCATGGTATCCTCACGAATTATTCGGAAATTTAAACCTCTCTCTGGTGCTCCAAGAGAAGAGGGGTCTCCTCATGGAGATCCTCATGATTTATTCTGAAATTTAAACCTACCCCGTCACTCTCAAATGGGAGAGGCTCCCTCACGGGGGTCTCGTAAATAAATCTCCCGCGCTCCCGGAAGGAAGGAGGCTCCCCTCACGGTGGAGTCTCGTAAATTTTCCTTCCTCACCTATATACGACTCATAGATGTACAATACAAAGAAGGCAAAAATACTAACACATTCGCGGGAGGGGCCAATACGATCAAAGTAATGAAAGAAGCAAGAGCTCCGGGAGAGCTCCTAAAGGGTGCCCTCTCTGGGCTCGGGAAGGACACCCCTTAAGCTCCTAAAGGGCCCCCTTCTGCGCCATGGAACGATGCCCCTAACCTCCGTACAAACATTTCAGGCCATTCCGGAAGAACTAAGGCTTCCTCCCGAAGAGGAATGATCCATCTTCACACAAAGTATGAAAAAGTCTCCTCTAACAAGAAATCATACTCAAATACTACAAGTCAAGCACGAAGAAGCAAATACGCATAAGGAAAAGCACAAGTATAAGTATAACATAACTCTGGAGCTAGAGGTGGAATATCAAAGCCGGCGGGCAAAGATGGAAACAGAATAAGAGAACTAAACCGAACGGCCGGTGATGCCTCGGCTCCTAAACGAGAAATGAAGAAGGACCGAATCCAAAATCCGACCCGAAATATGTGAAAACTTCGGGAAATGGAGGAATATGAAAAATAGATCGGGGGGCTTGGTCCAACCCCGGGATGCACCTTTTCTTGCACGGGAGGCCAAGGGGGCACCCATGCCCACTCTAGGGAGATGCCCCGTCTCAACTTTCGGACTCTCATCCTCTCCTCACTACTCATGGAACTCCACTCCTCACTCCAACTCTCAAGGGGAGTTTCCTAAATTTTAAGAAGATTTCACTAAGTGTTCTACCAAGCAAGGAAACGGAAAGACATGGTCAACGCTGAACTCCACTCCTGGGGGGGGACTCCCTTACATGGGGGTCCTTGCAAATCTCAAAGGAATCTCAAGACAAGCCAAACACAATATCGATCCCGCACTACTCTATTCTCCCGCAACAGGATCCGAGGGGCTTATGGTGGGGGTAAGAAAGATATTTAATAATTAATATATAATTCAACTTATATATTGGAATAATATTAATTGCCCAATAAGCTATTAATGGAATAACTAGGTTCAAAGGAGTGCAGGGACCGCCCCACGTGCCAATTTCTCCTACACAACCCACAGAGCCCATCATTTAGGTATATAAAGGTCCATCCTCTAATTCTCTCATAATCACTCTTACACATTAATTTAGTATTCGCATTGTCTTAATTTCTCTCTCGATCATTGTCTTGACTTGAGCGTCGGAGGGGCTTCCCTAGGACAACCACGAGGTGCTCGTCTAATGTTTGCGTGTGTATAGATAAATTTCCAATTAAAGAGTTTCTTGCTCCTGGAGAAGAAGACTTGGAAGATTGTCCCCTTGGGAAGAAGGAGACTTTGGACTTTTATCAAAATCCATAACTTGGAGTTTCCTAAGAAGCGAGGCAAGCAACATCATGATCCAATGCATTGAAAAAAACATGGAAACAATCAAGAAACAATGAACACCATTAAAAACTATATAGAATCAACCAAAAACAATATAAAAAATATATACCATATGAACAAAAAGAGCTTAAAAATAGGTAAAAACTATATTGAAACAACGAAAACTACGGTGAAACAATAAAGAAACATCGAACAACATTAACAACAAGTATGTAAACAACCTAAAAACAACGTAAACGATCTGAAAAACACCACATGAATAAAAAGAGGTTCAAAATAGGTAAAAGCTGTATTTACATATTGAAAACTACATATGGAAACACTAAAACGAATTATTAGAACAACATTAAAAATATTATAGAACAACACGAAACAATAGAAATAATATACAAAACAATACATGAACAAAAAAACCGTAAAAATGGGTAAAAGTTATTTTAAAACATCGAAGCAATATAAAAACAACCAAGAAACAAATATAAACAACATAGAAACAACAAATATAACATATAAAGCAATACATGAACAAAAAAAAAAAAAAAAAAAAAAAAAAACATACAAATAATCAAAAATATGCGGAGTGCAAAAAAGTCAAAAAGGAGTTCAAAGCGATAGAAGCGTAAATAGTGTCTTCTTTCCCAAAATTGGAGTATTATCGGCAATTTCTCAATAATAATTTAAACACATGTCACTCATGGGTTGGAAATAGCCAGGATGTGTTCTTGAGACCAAATGTTCTCAAGTTCGAATCGTCACTACTTTCGCACCATCCGGTCGAGCTTGTCGCATACAGAGCTTGCCTAGTGTGGTTTAGCTTCTTCGACGTGGTTTATGTTGGAAAATAATGGGTTAATGTATATCAAACGGCTGCAGAAATTTGAGCAGAGTGACAGAAAGAAAGTTGTAGGCAAGAGTTGGACTCTTTGTCTTTAAGATTTAAATTGCCCCGCTCACGGTGTTAACGGAATCGGCAATCACCTCCCAAGATACAACGACTTACGTCTTATGATAGCAACACTACAAATCACAAGACACTTCGAACTTTATCGTGCTTTTGAACTCTCGGATAAGGATGGCAATGGGGCGGGTCTAGGCGGGTCGGCCGGGACCCGGACTCGCCGTGCCTAGAATGGGGGGGCGGGGCGGATCGAATTGTTCGCCCCATTTTAAATTAAATTAAATTTAAAAATGAAAATAAAATAAAAAATATATATTTTTATAAAATGTTATTTACAAAATTTATTATTATCAATTTATAAATATTAGATATAATATAAAAATACATAACAATTATATTATATTATATATACAAAATATATATTAAAAAATATTTTAAATATAAAAATACTAGGCGGTGGGCGGTACCAGGGGCGACCCAAATGGGGGGGGGGGCGGGTATGGTGGTCGAAATTGTCATCCCTACTCTCGGAGCTTATGCAAAATGTATGATGAATTTGAAATTTTCAAGTGATGAAATGAGTTAGGGGACCGCTTTTTATAGAGCTTCATATGCCTTTTCGGACTAGGTGAGACCCTGGTTCGAATCGACCAGACTATCGGATCGCGCCCGTGATTAACGATTTGCGTCGATGGTCAAGATCACATCCAATCAAGGTACATGCCCCTTGGTACGCACTCCGCACACTTTGGGCCGATGTCGTGTCGGTCATGGTGTCCGTTAGTGAACAGACGCGTCCATTCGAGTGCCACGTGTCACCACCCGGATGATTCTGCCAAGTCACTACCACATGAGCTGTCATGCCACGTCACCGAGCCACTGGACCGAATCCTGGTTCGATTTTTCAAAATTTTAAGGCTCCTCAAAGCTATCTAAAACGCCCAATGCGACTATGTGCGGCGTGCGTGGGCTGGCAGCTCGGCTCGGACGGTGCTCCACACCGTCTCAGTCTTTATTTGAGCTAGCTAAAGGCTAGTCAAAATTGATTTGATCCATTAGGGTGTATCATAAGGTGCTCTACTCCTTATTAGAGGCAAAACTCTTTATAAATTAGTCAAACATTTAATATATTTCCTCTGTGGGATATGACTTTCCATATTCCCACTCTTTTTATATTCCATGTATAAACGGCATTTAAGTGGCTAACTTTCTGGATATATTTCTCATTCACCCGATATTGGTTTTGAAAAATTCAAAATACTAAACTCATCTACCGCGGTGTAGATTATGATTATCTCATTATTTCATACAACAAATAAATGAACCCACATTATTAATTGGTCAAAATCGGGTCAAAATCCAATTTCTAAAACCAATTTCAACAGTTTTTGAGCTATTACATTAAGCCCCAAAGGTTTATCCAGTGAGCACTCGATGGAAGGTCGCTGGAGTTCGTCATAAAAAAATAAAAATTATTAAACACCTAGTATAAATAAAAGAATATTCCTCTTCCTCGTTTGCATATCATATATTGCCTATAATAAGTTGGCTAAATTGCATTTTTAGTCCGTATCTTTGGTCAGTGGCATTTTTAGTCCTTTAACTATTTAGAGTTGCGGTTTTGGTCTGGACAATTTTGCCCTTATGGAGAATAGTATTTTTGGTCCTTTATCTTTCGGAAGATAGCAATAATAGTCCTATAACTTTCGAGAATTAGCAATATCAATCCGTTCACACCATAGCAAGTTTCAATAAACCCAAATTTCATAGATTATAAGAATTTGCTCTTTCGGAAACCTATTTTGTTCGTGGCATTGTTACACCTACTTAGATCCAGTCTTTATTCGGTGGTTTTAGATGGATCATGTCGGGTTTTATTTATAAACTCAATAGGACATATACGCAAAATTCTCATAATACTAAATAATTTGATTTGACTAAGATTTTGTTAAAACGGATATAGTCCATCACGACCATATCGGGCCCAACATGCTTCCGTAAAATTAATAAATCCCTTAAAATTTATACCTTCTTTGACCGAAACTTATGACATCACCGCTTACTTTCTATATTATTCAAGTGTCAAGGCTTTTTCGCAATTTATCCTCTATCTTTGACTCATCCCATGTGATGGTTGTCGTGGAATCTTTTAAAAGTTGGTCTGCGTGGTCCCCCGAGAAAAACGCGTCTTGTGAGTGGGCCCTTATCCTTTCCAGCTGTATGGTCTTGTCGGTCGGGTTTGGTCGGAATCCTTTCCCAAATTCGGGTTCTTCGTTCGGGGCATGCTTTGTGATCGGTCGATCCAACGGCCAACATGCGCCATATTATAGAATTTTCGGTAAGTTTCTTTGCTTAGGAATCTTGTTTTCCCAGAGAATTCTTCTTTTGGTCTCGAAGAGTTCCTCTGCAAACTCGTGGTTGATCCAGTCATTGAATTCAAAAGGAAAGATCCATTCGCCGAATTTTGGAAGAACTTGAATGGATATTTGACTTTGTCCATTTGATTAGACAAACCCAAAGACCCCATGCTCAAATGCGGTAGAAGCTTCGTCTTAAGAAAATGCTCCTACTAACACCGGTCCTTCTTCCTGAAGGTTTGCCTTAATGTATTTTAAAGCATTTCCATCCGGTCTTCTTAGCTTGATGAAATGAAAAGCTTCATTAAAGCCTTTCTTTTTGGTTCAGAGCCGCACCGATAAAATACGAGTTCCAAAATATCCCCTCTGCCCAAGTGTGGATTATTGACCCAGGTCTCAGAAACCGCTTCCCCAATCCATTTCGGTAATTTTGAAATTTAAGGAATCCTGGTGACACGGTATAGATTGAAGCTAAAGCTCCAAAAGTATACCATTCTGTACTTGCCTGGTTTCATCCAAACTCGGGATACTTGCTCGAGATATCAACCATTGTTTTCTCCGGGTTAATACCTTATCTTGTAACTAGTTTCTCCCATTTGCCGATATACTGCGCATAGGAGAAATCTTAATCTCGTCGGTTTGAACCTTAGATTTGCACCGTCTGTGGCCTAAGATTCTACTCTCCTCTTTTACCCCAGGAGTCTTTGGGTTGACTTGAAGACTCGGGTTGTGACACCGGAGCTTCAACATTCATTGATTTACGCCCTCCGGGGATGTATCACCCGCAACACTTGTGATTATGGTACTTGAATCCATAACCTCCGGGTTAGAGCCCTGCACTCGCGCAGCCCTTTTTGTACCGTAGGAGATGCGACTGGAAGAGAGGCCCTTGCGGCGCCCTAAGAACAATTGTCCTTGAGCGAAATGGCATGCTCGTATTTGACTAGAAACAGTTTGGTCACTGTTGAAGTCGTCCAAAGAACACGCATTGAGACATAACATCCCAAAATCTCATTCTAGACTCTCCAGGTTTTCCCGATATGTCTTACTCGTTTAAGGACATCACAAGAACGCGTCCTTCCATCTCGTGTTAAGAAATGCAAGAATATTTTCATGAGATTTTATAATGACAATATCATAATCATAATCTTGACATTCAGACTTGCCATCTAAGTAATCGAGCCTTTTTTGGTTTTGATTCAATTTTGTTTTTGAGAAAAGCCTTGACACTTGAATTATCAATTTTTAAAGTAAACTTTTAGCTTGGTAAAAATAGAGGCCATTTTTTAAAAGTCTTTCCCGATTGCAAAGAATTCTTTTTCGTTAATATACCATCTGTTTGCTTTCAGGTGTGAATAAACCGCTGCAATATCTACATGGAACTTCCTCGTTTGGTGTGACCTTAGTAAGAAGCTTGCCGCTTCACCAATCATCATGGCATCCGTGTAAAGAACCGATTCGTCCTCGTCTTGGGAATCGCAAGCTTTGGAAGCTTTTTACAAACTTCTTTAAGTTGCTTAATTCCTTATTGATGTTCATCTTCCCATTTGAAATCTTTGCATCTTTTTTAAGAAATGGGCTAAACACCTTCCCTGTAATATGCCGATTGTTAATGAACATCCTGAAAAATTGACAACTCCAAGAAAACTCGAGCTGCTTCTTGTCTTTCAGTGTATCCGGAAATCCCTGTATCTTTTCCACAATATGATTCTCGTAGAATAATTTTGATTCATCGATTTCAATTCCGAGGAATTCAATATGTCTTGTTGAGATCACCGCCTTCTTCTCCGAAAGCACTAATCCTTCTTTGACGGACATATCGAAAAATATCTCCAAATGTTTGAGATGCTCCTTCATGTTCTTTGATGCGATAAGAATGTCATCAATATATACGAACATGAAACGAAATAATCTTTGAAGAGATTATCCATCTTTCTTTGATATATTTGGGGTGCGTTAGCCAATCCCATAGGCATCACGTTCCAAATATAGTGTCTGTGGTGTAGAGAGAAGTTCGTAAACTTCTTACTCTCTTCCTCCATCTTAACGGTAGAATCCGGACTTGCAATCGAACTTTGAGAATATCTTGGCACATTTGATGCGATTAACAGATGTTCTCGACTTGGGATATAGTATCCGTCGAACTCCAAAATGTTATTAATCCCTTTGTAATTAATAACAAGTCTTGGCTTTCCTCTTTTGATTTCTCCATGGTCTCTCGACTAAGAATCTCGGACTGTTTGTATGGAGAAACTCCTGGTGAAATTAACTTAAGGTCAAGATGTTCCTTAAGTATCTTTTTGCATATCCTCGTGGATCTTCCCGATTCATAAAGATTGGTTTGAATCTTACGAACTCGTACTCCTTTCTGGTTTAACCTTTAAGGATGCTTTGAGCTCGTTCTTGTCCCACCATGCCAAAGGATCTTCATTGTAATTCCTTTGGATTTTCTTCTTGATATCCTCGAGTGATATTTGTTCTTCAATGGTTATGTCACTCTGTGGATTCTCCATTAGGCTCACCATCAATTCCACAATAATCTCTCGGAGTAACTCGTTCTTCTCCTTGCACTCGAATGAATACAATCTATTATCCCAAAGCTTCTTATCCTTTCGAGAACCGAATTGTCTATAGGATAATAAAGCTTCACCAAATTTCCTTCGATCCGCCATTTTTGGATTTCGGACAATGATCTTATGATCACATAATGTTGTGAAAATAAGTCTTCTTGTCTCATTCTTCTGTGAATCGCTTGAATGTTTGTAGGAAATTGTCTCCTAGCAAAACATCTACACATGTATCATGGAAATAAATTGGTGGCGTCTTCACTTTGTACCATGGGGTACCGCCCGCGCCTCCGATCATGATTTCTGCTTGTTTAATTCCCTTGTTAAGGATAAGAATCCTTTTAGAGAAATCTCTTCCTGCAATAGCTGGTAAATCTTCTCCAATTTCTTTAGGAAAAACATCCGGCTTTGTAGTACATATTCCGACACCTGAATCAATATAGGCGGCGAAATATTCGGCCTTGTATTCAACATATAACATTCCGATAGAAATATATATGGAGAATGGACTAGTGGTCATTTGATTCTGTATCTTTTATGAGCCACTGTGAACTCCATTCCGTCTTGTAGTCTTTCCAAGGTTTATGATCCTCAAGAAATTCAATTCCCGGTATTAATTGTTCGGGATTTTTCCTGCAACTCTGTGATAGTCACTCAATTTCACCTATCTTCGAGGCTTCCATGATACCGTCCAACTATTGGTTGTTGGAGATAATATAGAACATCCCAAGGAAAAATATTATCCTTTTGAGTGATGTCGAATATCACTTCAACTTCTCTCCATCATACGGACATTTCGGCTCTCCTTTGTTTTGAAAACATCACGGGATACATTGAATGTACTTGGTCTCCTTTCTTCCCAACGGCTACTACTCGTCATTCTCGTCTGTTGGAAAGACATCCTTCTTGGCTCAAATCTAAGACTTCGGCTTTTGTTGAAGCTTTGGTTGATCTTGTATTTTTATATAGATCTCCTTGATAGTTGGAGACTCAATAATCTCTCGGTAAAACCACATTTGGCAAAATCCTCGAAAATTCTTGGGACTTCAATAAATTCCTTTCTCAAGAATACTTGAATGATGTGTATTCGAGAGAGCATAGGAAATCTTGTATGTGATCGAGTAAGGCCTATTTCCTTCTTTCATCAAATCGACTCTTTTGAAATCTTGATGAAGGGTTAGGACTCTATTAAAATCTCGATCTCCTAAATTGTATGCAATTCTTGGATAGACATTGAATGCTAGTTTTCGTGCATACAAATTTCACGTAACCGCTCAAGGCATGAATCCTTGAGATGTGAAATTCGCTTGTCAAAGATAGCAAGATTGAGTGGCGAATCTATCCTTCCTTGAATGTTGCCTTAATAATGACTCTTATGGCTCGATGTGAATCCATGAGAGTGTATTTGCAACTTCTCTTTTAACTCGTTTTTGATCTCTGTATTTCTCTAATAGGGACCAGGTGCATCTCGATCGGAGGTTAGGTAAATTCCATCGGAATAGCAAATTCTCCGATTGTTACCCTGTAGATAATTTGGTGTTTTCTATTACGAAACTCAATCTTATCCAATGCATTCTCCATTGCTCCAATTGTAAACCCATCATAGATCGAAGCTTTGGATCTTCCTTCATGATTCTCATAAGAGTTTTATGAGAAAGCGTAGTGTGAGGAGGAATCGACATATCCTCCCCGACCGTCTATTTGAAGAATTTCTTCTTCACTCCGATTCGATTTGAGTCACTTCCATCGTCGAGAATATATTTCTTCTTCATAGATGCTTTCATCCGAGGGTATATCCTTAAATTGATACACATGTATAAGATCTTGATAGTAGACAACTTCCTCGATTTACGGTGTGGCCTCAAACTATCCGACTCCTCGTTTTTGATTGTGCAGTTAATCGATTTGAGATATGCCCTCTTGCTCGCATGTCCAGCAATTACGAGTCTTTGAAACTCTCATTTGCTCGGTGTGAGCACGCACGCTGAAAGTTCTCCTTCCCGGTGTTCTTTGGTACTTGCTTGATTAGACCCGATGAAGAGGCTCTACTCTCGCTTAAGATCGGTCTTTGCCCCGATTTTATAACCGGGCTTTTTGTTTTGACCAAAACCTTCTAGGTCTCCATGAAGACCTGCTTCTTTTTTGTTGCTTCCTCGGCGGTATGGATGGCTTCGCTCGTTCTTCTTTCGTGCCGCCGGTTGACCTCCCACAATTGTTGGGATGTCATTATCCACGCAACATAGAGGGCGCTTTGTTAATTCCTCTTAATCTCTTGTAATTCTGTCTGAGCTGCTTGGTAACACCATTCGATAACTTGGCCTTTAGGAAAGACATTTTTCTCGCCCACGTTTTCTACGCTCCATCCTTGTATTCCCGATAAGCATTTCTCTTCGGGGACTCGGAATCTTGGCAAAGAATAGCCGTGCAACTTCCTTTTCTTCAATCTTGGATTTCCACCGGTATTCGGTGAACAACTTGATATATTCGTCAATATGACAAATATCATATAACTCAAGGCTATAGAGGACTTGTTTATATCTCTTTCTTTTTCATCCTCTAATCCTCGAAATAACTGTGCCGATGTTTGGATTTTGAATAGTTTTGCCATACCATCGACAATTCCTTTAAGTGATTCTCGATGTGACCGAACCTTTCGTACTAGCATCGGTCATATCCGAGCAATTTTCACCGATCCTTCAAGACTCATTTCAAGGAGTAAAATGAAACCTTTGTAAGATCGAGGGTTCTGCCGAAATTCTCATAAAGTTGAAGCCCATTCATCAATGAGAACTTCTCTATTTTTAAAATGCAGGATGTCCAGATTTAACATCAACCCATATGGATGTATTGGGTCGAGGTGCGATCTTCCATAAGGCGTCGATAAACATTGACCTTCCAAAGAGGTTGTCGAGTTCTGCAAGAGGGTTTCGACCTTCTATCCCCTGAAAGTGGATCACTTAGGTCGTGAAATCCCCGCGTGTGGCATCCTCTCGTCTCGAGCTCCCGATTCGAACCCGTGCTTTCTTCGCCGTTAGGATTAAGCTGGTGGTGGTAGTGGAATCGGTCTTCTGTTGGATCATAGGTGACCAATGTTCCATCTCCTGTGTTCATCTTTAAATCTACAATTCCTAATCCTGCAAAGGATTACGCAAGGTCATGTAGATCTTTAAGATTCATCTTTTCCATATCCATCCTTTTTTTTAATTTTTGATGGATTTTCCTTTGATTAGAGCAATGAGCTTCTCCTCATCGTCATCTTTCGTATGACTTGGTTGGTTTCCCTTTTTGGTGTAAATAGGGCTTTTGTCCCGAAATCTATACGCTTCTTTCCTCCGGAAGAACTCTACTGTCCTCCAGGTTCTTGACTCGTTTCTGAATATCATGAAGGAGTTCAAGAGTTTCTTACGATATTTTACCATCGTCTCCATCCGGTTTTGGATCGATGAACTTGTCTTTAGTAGATGAATATGGAGGTTGCCATAATTCGCACCGTCTTCGGACTTCTCTAACATCTTCGGAGAACTTAGATTTGTCGGAAATATCTCGTTCCACTCGGGTACTCCATCGGGAATCATTGTTCGATGGGAATTTTCATGAACCGTTTCTTGAAGGTTCATCAAGTGAATATATAAGTCCGATTAAGCATCGAGCGCTATAATATTTTGCTCGCATTTTGCATTGCCTTAAGGTTTCCCGTCGGCTCCCGCCTGTTCTTTTTCTTCATGTTGGTATTCCCAATATGAAACCTGGTCAATGTGTTCTTGTGTATACATCGTCAATATTTGACGATATGTCTGTAAAAGGGTACATCTCGGACATCGGTCCAGGATCCATAATCTCGGAGTAATTTCTTCTCACCAATTGTTAATTACATAAATATAATAAATATAACTCAAAGTTCTTAATAAACCTTGGCTCGATACCATTTTAAACACAATACTTAGTCAAATCGGCCATTAGTATGGAAAAGGGTATAATGGGTATTATGAAAATATGAAATAAACCGGTGGACCAATTTTGCCAAGACTTGAAACTTCTGGACTAAAATTGCTCCATTGTAAAACTTATAGGACCAATTTTGCAAAAACTTTTAAACTTACAGGACTAATTTTGCAAACTCATAGTTACATGACCAATTTTGCAATTTACCCTAATAAGTTTATAGTTTAATATAAGAATGTTTCCAAGAATGGCCATGAATGCATATTATGCTATATTTATATGTACCTCTAGAATCATGAATGTGTCTAGGCCATGATCGTTACAACTAAGTTTAGGAATGATTGTAAAGTGGGTTTCAAATCGGTCTTTGTAATAATCACCTTCTATTTGGGGTGGACCCAAACTCGATCGAACATGTAAATATCTAATTTTGAGGTCGGACGGTTTAGGGCCTCTCCAACCCAACTTCAAATCTCACCTTATTACACCAAATATGCAAAAATCCTTCTCCAACCCAACTCTAAACCTCACACCAAATTTGGTGTAGTGAATAGTGTTACACCAAATTTGGTGTAACACTATTCATTTACACCAAATTTGGTGTAATGCAAATATCCCACATTTGCCCTCCAACTCCCTTCTATCTCAAAATTAAATTCCAATTGTATCCTCATTTTATATATAATTAATTTATATAATATGATTTTAATAATTAATTAATATTTCTATAAATTTTAATAAATAACAAATAATTATAATGTAAACTAAAAGAAATACTAATATAATTTTAATATTTATTTTAGTAATATAACTAATTAATATAATATTAATTAAATGAAAGTTTATAGTTAATTACATTAATAATAATAAAATATAAGTAAATAAAATAATTGTATAAATAAGTAAATTTTGTTACTATAAAATGAAGAAGAAATAATAAAATATTCATTTGGTGTAAGATTTGATGTAATGGGTTGGAGATGGTTTTGTCAAAATTACACCAAAACACCAAATTTGGTGTAGTTTTACACCAAATTTGGTGTAATGGGTTGGAGATGGTCTTAGGGTGATTATAAATTTAAGAAACCCCGATCCGTCTCAAGCGCATCACATCGCCACATTGGTTCGAATTTTCGATTACAAATGCGATTTAAAATATTGAATGGAAATTATATTCTTGTTGGTGCAATTGCAGTTTTAAGCGAAAAATGGGCCCAAAACCACATCGCTCTTATAAAATTTAAAGAGTAAAATAAAGGAGAAATTACATAAAATATCATTTTTCGGTAAACATACCACAAAATACGTTTTTATGACTTTTATACCTAATTTTTTCCATTTGTACTGTTTTTTTTTCCTTTTTACGCTCTTGCATATTTTTTGATTAGTTTACGTTTTTATGTTTTTTCTGTATTGATTTATATGTTATATATGTTGTTTCGATATTGTTTAAATTTGTTTCTTTGTTGTTTCTTTGTTGTTTTGATGTTTCAAAACAATTTTTACTTATTTTTATGTTGTTTTTTGTTAATGTATTATTTTGTACATTATTTCTATTGTTTCGGTGTTGTTCAATAATATTTTTAATGTTGTTCTAATAATGTTTTTGTTGTTTCCATGTGGTGTTCAATGTGTAATACAATTTTTACCTATTTTTAAGCTCTTTTTATTCATTTGGTATTTTTAATATTTTTATTTTATTTAAGGTTGTTTTCATACCGTGTTTAATGTTGTTCGATGTTTCTTTGTTGTTTCCATGTAGTTTTCGATGTTTAAATATAATTTTGACCAATTTTTAACTCTTTTTGCTCATATGGTGTTTTTATATTATTTTTGGTTTGTTTCTATATTGTTTCTATGTTTTTATGTTTTCATGCATTGGATCAAAAATTAAATTGTGTTTTTTATTCATGTTGTTTCTATAATATTTTTAATTCATTTGGTTTTAATATGTGTTGTTTTATGTGTTTGTTTTTGATATTTTATAGGACTTTGAGTATAAAATGGATTATTTAATGGGGCAAAATTTATTTTGTTCTTGAAATTTTATTGAAAGAAACATGTTCGAAACAATCTTGAAACAACAACGTAAAAAGTCCGGAAATATTGGCGGGAGCGTAAATTTGTGTAAAAAATAGGCGGGAGCGTAGATTTGGTCAAAAAGTATCGGAAAGCTTAAAAGGTGACATTGTCTCCAAAAAGTTGGACAATTGTGTCAAAAACCCTAAAATAAACGATCTTTGTCATTTCTTTAGTTGAATAATTAGACAATGAATATATTAAGAATTAATTCGGTGAATAATAATTTTTATTTGCACTTTGCATTAAAAATAATGCATTATATATCTTTCTTTGATGTTGTAAAAATATATCGTGTTTTGTATTCAAAATAACATATTATATAAATGCATTGTTTTGAATGTAATTGACTTAAAAAGAATGCAAGATGCATTCAATTTGCAAAATTCATTTTTCCATCAAAACAAAACTTATCTTTGACTTCACATTTTTGGTATTTTGTTAATACCTTAAAAGAGATAAATAATATTTTATCTTATCAAAATCATCTGTTGTTGCCCGATTGTCCAAAATCACACTTTTGATTTAACTTAGTAATATCGTCGACACCACTACCATCGCCACCGCTCAAAATTGCATAAGTCATTTCGGTTTGAAATTTCTTAAAAATGTTCCAAACGCCATCTTTTTTTTTTTGTCGAAACGATAATGATTTTATAAATACTCCAATTGTCACTTTACAACCGATGGGTTAACAAACCCATGAATTCAAATAGTAGAAAACAATAGAGCTCCACCAATGAAAGCAGAGAGAACCATTCCACTAAGGAAGCTCTAAACATCGGGAAAAAAGGCACAGACCTAAGCCACGATAAAGGAAGTAAAAACAAAAACAAAAAAAAAACCAAGAGAAACATAAGGCCTACCGGCAGGAAAAAAACCAAACATGATGCTTTCGGTTTTAACACAAGAAGGAGACCATAATGAAAATGATTCTTGCATCTAAAACTTGACATCAAGGAGCACAACGGGGAATCGGCCAAATTGAAATCGGAGACAGAAAGATACCACCAATAAACTCCACCGAGTTGGGATCAACTCCTAGAACAACCAAAGACATAATCAAACCATCACAACCAAACCACCAAAAGTTAAGGCGGAGACCAAAAACATCCCCTACAAAGAATCGCACACGAGAAAAGCAAAAATTGACCACCAATAGGATCCACCAGATTAAGATGAGTCCATCCATTCATTCCACTCCCCAAAGCAAATTCAACAGTGTGGATTTAAATCCATGATTTTTGAAAAACCCATAAATTCCTCGATTTCCAAAGCCACCAAAGAATATAAGTGGACAATTGAATTACTGAATTCACCATTTTGATTATTATTAAGAGCACAAACCTTTCCCCACCAAGAGCAAAAATTATCAGTTTCACCCTCAATCCCAATCCATTTGAACCGGAGATGACTTCCGGATAGTTTGGGCTCTAGGACACAAAAGTAGTAAGTGTTCGGTGGTTTCCTCTTCATTTCCACACATCGGGCATCTTTGGATCCATCGGCGCCTTTTTCTTCACAAGGTTAACCAAGGATGGAAGACAACTGGAAAAGCATTTCCATATAAAATGATTGATTTTGTCTTTGACCTTGATACTCCATGTTTTTATGCACATTTTTTGAAACTCAACAGGAATAATCGCACTCTGCTTGCCAACACTTTTTGATTTATCTTTAAAAATTTCCAAGTAGCGAGTTGGAGAAAACCGACCATTTTTTCCAAATGCCAAACTAATTTATCTCTCTTGTTGTTCACATTAATGGGAACCTTTTTGATCTTCAAAGCATCCTCCTCTCTAAAAGTTTTATCAATAATATATGTATCCCATTGTTTCCCATCTCTTTGTAGTAATTCACACACCCAAACAGAGCATCTTCCTTAGGGAGAGACAATTACGGTTTAAATCTTAAAGAGGTTGGAATCAAGGGCCTCCCAAATTTTCACTGATTTTCCATCCGAGATAGAGTATCTCAATCCCTTTTCAAAGACAAACCTAGATTTGATCCAGCATTTCCATAACCAGGAAGCATTAGGGCCCACCGCCTTCATCAAGCTGTCACGAGGAAATACTTAACTTTTAACACTTTACTCATCATCAAGTTTGGATTGCAGGATCCTCCAAAGTTGCTTTGCCATTAGGGCATCATTAAAGCTCGTAAATCATGAAAACCCAACCCCCTTCTTTTTGGAGAGCGATAAAGAGAGCCAAGACTTCCAATGAAATTTTTTCCCTTCATCCTCCTTTGCTCCCCACCAAAATCTAGCGACTTTGCTCCAAATCATGACAAATGCCCACAGGATTTTAAAACAGGACATAATGTACCACAGCAAAGCATTCAAAACAACTTTAATCAAAATTTCTTTTCAAAGACAAGATATGATTTATTCTTCCGACTTTGAAGCCTCTTTTTGCGGCTTCAATAACATATTGAAAAGTATCAATTTTTGATCTACCAATAGCCATAGGCAACCCTAAGTATCTGTTTGGAAGAATGTTTTTGAATACCCCCGAAAATAGAATAGATCTCCTCTTGCGAGAATATTAAGGGTATTTTTGCTAAAAAAGACACTTGATTTGTTCGATTAACCAATTGACGAGAAAAATCTTTATAAAGGTGCGAGAATTCTCATGATAAAGGGCTGCATGAAAACTATTAGCTTCACAAAATAGTAAAGAGTCGTCTTAAAAAGCAAATGAGTGATCATTGGACCCTTATTCTTGATTCTCGATTCCTTAAAAAGGATTTTGTCTCACACATTGCCTAATCAAATTGGAAAAAACTTCAGTAATAATCAAAAAAGGTAAGGGGATAGGGGATCCCTTGCCTAAGACCTCTAGAAGGCACCACAAAACCCTTCGAGTTACCGTTGATATTAAAGGAAAAAGACGAGGAAGAAACACAAGTCATAATTCTTTGGATAAAAGCTGGATTAAAACCCATATGCCCAAGAAACGGACTTAAGACCACTCCATTCCACCCTATCATAGGCTTTAGCCATATCGAGTTTGATAGCCATAAAATTTTTTTCCCGATCTATGCCTATTAAGAAAGTGGATTACCTCTTGAGCAATGACAACATTGTCTAAAATAAATCTGTCTTCAACAAAAAGCTGATTGGTTTTCACAAATGCAAGATTTAAGACTAGATTTCATTCTATTGGCAATGATTTTGGAGATGATTTTATAGATAATGAGAACAAAAGCGATCGGTCTATAATGAGAGATAGATGAAGGATTATTACATTTTAGAATTAATGTAATCAGTATGATTAATATTCCTCAACAATTTTCTGATTTGAAAAAAAGATTTGATCGCAAGGCAGGATATCGTTCTGAATTAAATGCCAAAAAATCTGGAAAAACAAGGAGACATACCATCAAGCACGGAGATTTGTTAGGATTCATAGCAAAGAGGGCTTGTTTGATTTCAAGGTCTTCAACATGGAGCATCATCTCTTTGTACATCTCATTTGTAATGGAAATAGGGAGTCCATCAAGACATTGAGAGCCATTAAGCTGAACCTCCAGAGGAGAAAAGACGATAGTAAAACTCTGAAATGACTTTCTCCACCTCTGCAGGGGTTATCACAAACCGAGCCATCTTCTTTAGAAAGGGATGTAATATTGTTCCTTTTCCTTCTTTGAGCAAAGTAGTGGCATGAAAAACTTTGGTGTTCTTATCTCGACTTTGAGCCAATTAAGTCTAGATTTTTGTTGCCAAAACAACCCTTCTTGACAATAAACATCATTAAGTTGGCTTTTCAAATCCCACCAATTCGTCAATTTCTGTCCCCCACCCTTTCTCTCGATTTCCATCTTAACCTTGATATCGGCTATGGAAAAGCGAATTACTCTTCTTATTGGCTTTCCACTTAAGAAGGTCAATACGACACTCTTTGATTTTGCGGTGATTTGGAACATGACGGAACTTAAAAAAGGTTTAGCCCAACTTTGAGAGGCGACCTCATTCACCCTGGCATTTCCACCAATCTTTTATCAAAATAAAACATTTTTTCTCCTTAGGTGACAGGATTAGAATTCAAAACCAACGAGAATATGGTCGGAAGATGATTTAAAATCATTGGTCTGCCTTGCAAAAACAAAGCATTCCAATCACAAGATCCAAAAAAGCAGTCGAATTTTTCCTCCACATAATCCACACCATACATTTGTTAGCCCACGTAAAATTTCCATCCACCATGGGGATCTCACCCATCTGCATATTGGAAATAAAATTATTGAAAGCATTGAAACTTGAAGGAGATCTGCTAATACCCCTTTTTTTCTCCATATCATTACGAGATCATTAAAATCCCCTCCCATTAACCAATATTTCCCCATTTACTCTTAGTCTAATTCAAGAATTCCCATTGACTTTTCCTAATATAAGGATCTGTACTAGCATAAACAAAGATCCCCGATTACTCTTTCTTTGTCTCCTTCAATTATAAAAGCAACTTCCACACAAAATGCATTCATAAAAGAATGTCTAATAGTAATGTAGAATCATTCCAGCCCACAAAAGACCACCCTTTAATCCCAGGATCCACACAAAACCAACGATCATTTGAGTTTAAGATTTCTACAAACCGTCTTCACAAATCTTTTTTTTCTTAGTTTCACACAAAAAGAAAAGATTTGGGAGATGGAGTCTCCAAAACTCCTTTAATTGGGAAGCGTAGAGGTCCTCCCAACCTCTACAATTCCACACCATGACCTTCATTGGTAACTTTGGGGCTAATCTGGTGGCTACCCCCACCTCCAAGGTCTCTTTCTTGTCACACTTGATTTTTTGTCACAACAAAGGAGTTGTTAGTCTCATCGATTAGTGTCATTTTCATCAACTAAATGCAAACTTCTTTTCTTTCTGTTTTCCTTTCACACAAATTTTTTTCCCAATAATTTCCAAAGATTTGGATATTTTAAGATGTTTTCTTGACCATGTCCTAGTTCCAGGTTTAGAAAAAGGGAAAGCAAGCTCTTCAACTTCCATCAAGGAATTAGTAATATCACCAAAGGGATTCTTTTACTATTTGCTAGAAACAGGGGACACTTATTAGCTCCATAGGATCCAAAACTCAGAAAATTGATTCCTCCATCAAATTTTTAGCTTGGTGTAGGGCACATAGTAGATTGAAAACCATTTCCCAAACTGATTCCTTTTACAAAAACATTAGAAGGGCCACCCTCCTCTCGGAAACCACTCCTTTATTCTTATTGTCGGGAATAGAATTTTCGGAGGTAATAGGAATTCCATCTTTTCCACTTTCTTCCCGTTAACGAAATCTCCATGAAAAACCACCAATTGTGCTTGTGGAGACGAGACTTGCTTTGAGACTTTTCTTTGTTATTCTCACTTTCCAAATTGGACTTATTGTATTGAGAATTGAGTTCCTTTCTTGGGGATTGGATTCATTTTTAAAATTAAACCTCACTTCCTCCGCCTTGACCCATTCACCAAATTGACCTTCATTTAAAACTCCTTTCTCAATATCTGCTTTCCTTTTTGAGCAAAGCTTTTCAACATGTCCTACAAGACCGCAATAAAAAGCAGTTCATCAAATTTTCGTACTTGAAATCTACCCAAACCGACTTTCCCCCAAAGTAATGAAGGTTCCTCAAATTAGGGGTTTTTCAAGTCCACCGACACCAATATTTTCACGTGTCTTCTTCTCGCACCTCCTCCATTAGGGACAACCACATCTTTAACCCTGTGGAAAATTTTACCGATCTTGAATCTTTGATTGAGCATAACCAATGAGAAAGAAGGTTCCAAATCGAACCCATAAATCAATATGAGTAAAATTATCCGATTGTATCACCAAATCTTCCTCCCATTCTTTAAGGATAATAAAGTGACCATCATAGTTCCAAACTTTGCCCTCGAAAATACTTTTTGTCATCCTTAGAGCTAAAGACAAATTGGAACATGTTTTGCCCCATTTCTCTAGTTACAAAGGGCTCTTTCGTATGCCAAATCAAATTTAACATTCTCTTCACTCATTTTTGAGGTTAACCATTTTTGACCGAAAATCCGCCCAAACAAACTTCTTTCACATTGTGGGGAGCTAACAGAGATATCATTTTTAAGAAGACTTACCCCTTTCTTTTCTTCCTCCCGACAACGAATTTTTTTTTTTTTTTTTAATTTGGAAATGATATTTTCAGCCATGGTAAAACCCTATTCCCGACTCACAAAGCGAGATGAACAAAGAGATGAACCACGCTGCGGATAACCCTGAAAAGAGCGAAAAATATACGAAAACCGAGAATACAAAAAAGGAAACAAGGTTAAAGGACAAGACTCGGACAAAACGGAACAAAAAAAGAGGAAGCGCACTAAGAAAAATGTTAGACGAAAAATTAAAAAAGGGAACAAGAACAAGACAAAAGCTACCGAGGCAAAAGAGAGAACGAAAACGACACTACGAAGCACCAACCACACTTTGAGTGTTGAGATAGTAGGCCACCATCGATTCACACCAACAACAAGCATTGAAGACAGATTAACAATATTAAATGTTGCATTGAAGAAGAGAGATATCCAAAGAAACACAACCAAGCACAAACCAATTCAAAAAATTCAAAAAAACCAAAGCCTCAAAGAGAGGGAAACGGGTCTCTAGAGAGAGAAATTTTGCTTCACTAAGGAAGGACTTTTTAGTTCTAGAATTATTGTTCCAAACGCCATCGTGGTGACCTACTTGAGTCTAAATTTATAGAATTTGAGGTGGGGTGAGCACATTTTGGTATCACGTGCAGAAATTGAAATCCGTACAAACGCAAATCAAATTAAAAACATTGATTTGATACTCGATAGTCGATATGCATTTTTTGGAATATCGGTATTTGGTTGTGTCGATATTTATGTACGGAATACCCTACCGAACTAAACACCAAATTTTATTTAGTATTTTTTTTGGATTTTAAGCTTGTGGTTAATTTGATCTAAACAAATTTAAGTAATTGCGAATCGAACCGATTACAATTATGGTAGTTAAATGCGGTATTGGGTATGGTAAAGTCCTTATCGAAATTTTATTTTGGTTGATGCGATATATATATTTATGTATATAGGGTTAGGATCAAATATGGCGAGATGATTTACCGTGTGGCGGTGTGGATTAATCCAATCCATCCATACATTTTATTGATAGTCGGATTGCTATTAAAAATAATTGATTTATCAATTAATTAATAGGTGGAAAGGGCATAATAGTAACTAGCAAAATGTCGAGAAATCGCCCCCTACAATCAAGGGAAGGGATTGATTAATATCACATTTCCATAATCGAAATTGTGCACCATTTTAATATTTGAGCTGTACACCATTTAATAATTTTGCACACTATTTTTATATCTAACGAGGTGTATCATTATCATTGTATAACTAATTGTACACCATTCAATCCCAACGATTTTTATGGAATTTGATTTTACAATTGTTCATGTTTTTCATTCAATTGTGGTTTACTCATAATGATGTACGATTAGTTATACAATGATGCACTTTTAGATATAAAATGGTGCACATTCGATTATTAAATGATGCACGATTAAAATGGTGCATAATTGATTATGGAAACGTGATCTTTATCACATTCATGATTGTAGGGCGTCATTATGGGAAGGTGGTTACATCATTTTGTCTTTATAGAGTTTTTAAATGATGTACAATTAGTTATACAATGATGCACATTAGATATAAAATGGTGCACGTTAAGTTATTAAATGAGAAGATGGTTATATCATTTTGTCTTTATCTTTTTTTTAGATGATGTACAATTAGTTATACAATGATGCCTTTGTTAGATATCAAATGGTGTACAATCGGTTATTCAATGGTGTACAATTCAACTATTAAAATGGTACACAATTTCGATTATGGAAAGCGTGATATTAATCAATCTCTTGATTGTAGGGGGCGTGATTTATGGCATTTTTCTAGTTACTATTATGCCCTTTCCACCTATTAATTAATTGATAAATTAGTTATTTTTAATAACAATCGGACCATTGAATAAAGGTGTAGATGGATGAGATCAATCTACACTTTGCCACATGGTAAGAGGCGCCACACGAGATCCCATCCTATATATATATATATATATATATATATATATATATATATATATATATGTAGGATTTAGATCTAGTGAGTCCACATAAATTATGTGAGTATGTGAGACCAAATGCGGAGTGTTGACTTATTTTTTTAACGGTCTAGATTAATCGAGTTTTTGTCCTTTTTAAAGATTAATTTTTGAAGAAAATGACTTTTTGGTAAATCCAACTTTATATCGATTATTAGGGACGGAGTTATATCACGGTAGTGGCTTTTCACATTCCTAGAATTAAGGGAACGTGATTCTCTCTCAAATCTTCTACTCTCTCTCAAACTCCCTCTCGGTACTCTCTCCACCCGTCCCTATTCATCAACTCACATATTCACTCTATCTATTTTCCTTCACCGCCTAAACCCCAACTTCAAGCATAAAAACCCCATATTCTTCATGAAACCATCAATGGCGACTCGGAAGCGAAACCAGGCGTTGCACAAAGCGACCACATCGAAAATCCAAAAAGAAACCCGTAACAAATACAATAACCTTAAGAAGTTAAATGCGGCCATGTATTTGAGGTCCCCAAAACGCCGCCGTTTTATCCATAACTCTCAACAACCTATTGGAAGACATTTGCATGGAAAACATAATCCCCATCGAACGTCAATGGAAAAACCCTATCCACCATCCTCGCCATCCTCAACGCCATTTTGTGGAAAACGGTTTAGAGGCAAAGAAGAAGGATAAATCAGCGGGAATACTCGTGTAGTTGGGAAAGTGTTGATCCGGATGATACGGTTTGTTGGTTTTTAGGGTGTATTGTTGCATTTGGGTAATTTCATATGTTGGTAAAATTCTCTATTTTTGAGTTGGGTTAAATTCTGCGTTTTTGAGTTGGATGATGTAAGTCAAAGAGATCTTTGTGTTTTTGGATGATGTAAATTGCTATGTTTTTATTTTAGTTTTTTTTTTATGTGAGGAAGAAATTTTAGGAAAATATGGTTTAAGAATTGCTTTGTTTTGTTCAAGTATGTGGCAAATGCTTATTGATTTTACGAATATTGCTTATCTATGTTTTTTCTTTGCTTAGGTAGGCATTGTTTGTTTGTTTTTAAGTTGATAGGCTTTTAATTTAAAAACAAATTGGGAAAATAAAGATTAATTAGGAGTGTTTGTTTTAATTGAAAAAATAAAGTGGGGAAATATGGGTTAATTAGGATTACTACATTTTTATGTATTAGGCCTTATTGTGGTTTTTAGCAATGCTTATTCAAGTTTGTTTAATTGCTTACGTATGATTTATATTCCGCTTAAAATAATTGGTGAAACATGGGTTAAATAAGATTGCTCTTTCTCTTATATTCACTTTGCTTATATATGGTTGTTTTATTGCTTATGTATGCTTTATATTACGCTTATATTAATTGGCGAAATATGGTTAAACCTGGATTGCTATTTTTTATATTTTAAACATATTTTTGGTGATCATTGATGCCTTTAATTATGCTTATATATGCTTGTTTTAATGCTCATGTATGCTTTATATTCTCGCTTATTTTTCATATATTTGTGGTGCTTTTTCTTGTGATTTTGGTTTGGAAATGACAAAAGATAGTAGGAAAAGGAAGGCCGCAAGGAAATATGCAAGCGCAATTTGTTTGGATGATATGAATGAGCATAGGGAGTTGAATTTGGGAGAGGCGAAGAAGTTTCTTTGGAACTTTATGTTTTTTTATTTTTGATCAAATGGTTGAATATTGTGGTATTTTTTTGAATTTATATTTATGGTTGGTTTTGAGTAGTCGATGTACATACGTAGTTTGCTATAGGAATGTTTTGAGTTAGTTGCGTATTTTCTTTGATTAATGTTGGTTTTTGGTATAACATACGTTGTGTTATGCATAATTGAGTACATGGACAAATTATTTTTATTTTATTTTTGGCATCATGAACAATTTGATCAAAAAGCGGTAAAAACAAGCATACATAAGCGATCTTAATCGTCAATAAGCGATAAAACATATGGACTAAATAAGCAATTTGTTTGGTTAGGGACAATTTGCTCAAAAAGCAATAAAACAAGCACACATAAGCGATGCTTAATACGTCGATAAGCACTAAAACATATTAACTAAATAAGCAATTTATTTGGTTCTGAACAATTTGCTCAAACGTTAGTAAAACAAGCTTACTAAGTAGTGCCTAATCGTCAATAAGCGGTAAAACATATGAACTAAATAAACAATTGTTTGGTTCTTGAACAATTTGCTAAAATCGATAAAACAAGCACACATAAGCATTATTTAATACGTCGATAAGCGGCGCCCCAAATTGCTCTCTCTTAAACACGGACACACATTAGTGGTGTTTGTAGTCCATATGCAACAATTACTCAATAGACAAGCACTATGAGTATATTATATAAGCATATTGTTTTTTTCTTTCATAGCATCACAATTTCTATTTAGCAAACTATATGTAATGTGAGAGCGCAAAATCTGATAAATAAATAAGCAACATTTTCCATATTCACAAGCAATTGTTTATGAACAACTAAGCAACATTCTAAACAATCACGGGTAAGCAATCGCTACTATTGTGGAGTATGACTCCTATTTTCATGGATTTAATTGATTTATCAAGATTAATATCATGATCCGTAAAAGTAAGATAGAACCAATTGTGGGTAGCTGCTCCTATTTTCATGGGATATACTAGATTTAGTCAACCCCTATTTTTACATGGACTAATTTGCCCCATTTCGGTTTTATTAAATATTTTATAAACATTAAGCAGATTTTAATACTAACCATTGAAATAGGTAGATTCGTGGTCTAGATTTGGTACTATGTACTCATATATATATATATATATATATATATATATATATATATATATGATTTAGATCGGAGGTGAGTCCACATATCTTAGGTGAGTACACGAGACCAAATCGAGTCATTGATTTAATTTTTAAAGTGTTAAGATTAATCGGGTTTTACTATTATTTAATATATAACTTAATTTAAAAAAGGGCTTATTAGTAATTTTATTTTAAATCAATTTTTGGGAGGGTATTTATTTTTGGTAGTGGGCTAAATTTTAGGGGCGGTTATGGGCGTGTAAATCGATATCTTGCATATCTTTACAATATTTGGTAAAGCGAAAAGTCATTTCATCCAATCCACCGTCTTCTACACTCGGTCTCTGCAACTCTCGAACCCGTCTTCCACCATTCCACCGTCTTCCACACAAGATTTCTCACTCTAATTTCAAGTAGTCCACCATATTTCCCTGCAAAAAAAGTAACCCGTCTTCCACCGTCTTCCCGCGAAACAAAAATCACAAGGCCTAACCATACCCAACTCAACCCTCCGCGAAAAACACCATCTCTTGATCGAAAAATCACCAAATCTCAATCGAGAATCAAACTCCGGTGAGGGCAAAATCGGACATGTTTTTTTTTTTTCGAGGAAGAAGCCCATTGGAACCTTAGTTTTATTTGAAGAACACACCAAATTGTGTGAATTTTTATTGCGACCCAATGTGTGTAGGTTAGGGCAATTCTTTTTCTCATTTTATTTTCGTAATTTTTTTTTTTTTTTTTTATGTAGTATTCTATTTTATTGGTGGATTTGATTTTAATATTGCCTATATTTTGTTTCTTTAAATATGCTTAGGATTGTCACGAATAATGCTTATAATGGGGAATGGTGGAAATTAGTATTTTCCTAGTTTGTCATCACTATGGGAGGCAGTTGACAAACAATAGACAAAATTTGCCTATTGTTCGTCAATAACCATCTTTGTTTTTTACAAGTGTTGATTATGCCTTTAATGAGAAAACAATATCGCTTATGGTTAGGACATTTCTTTGTGTTTTTGGTTTAAATTGTCTTTATTATCTTGAAAAGTTGAAGTCTGGTAGAGTTGGTCTTATGGGATTTTTAAATACATTTTTGTTCTTTGATAACTATGTATTTCCTACCTTTTTTTCAAGTCGGTAGTTTTGAACGTTGGTGACTTGTAATGCTTATTTGTGTTTAGAATTATGCTTACTCACATTATATATAATGCTTACTTACTTATGTATTAAGTTTATTTGTGTTGAACTATGCTTACTCACATTCTATATAATGCTTACTTATCTTATATATTATGCTTAAGTCTGTTAGGGTTAGCTCTTATGGGATTTTTACATACATTTTTGTTCTTTGATAACTCGTATTCCCCACCTTTTTTCCAAGTGCGGTAAGTTTGCATGTTGATAATGTGTCTTGCTTTTTGGTGTTGACAATTATGCTTGCTCACATTTTATATCATGCTTACCTATATTATGTAGTATGTTTAAATTTGTTACCGTTTTTATGAGGCAATTTGAATGACTATTTGCTACCTTATTTTTTTAGTGTTTCTTTTGGAGATGGCTAAGGAGAGCAAGAAGAGTAAGGGTACATTGGATAAAGGGAGGAAGAAGAGGAAGGCGGCGAGATATTGATGTTGCCGCAGAGCCGAGTAAGAAAAAGAAGGGAAAGGACAAAGGTAAAAGTGATAGATGGTAGCGGTGATGAAGAATCCAAATATCCCAGGCGTACGAGATCAACGCCGATGAGGTTCGCCAAAGTAATAGATTGCTTTGTGTTATGAACAATGCTTATGTATGCATTAAACGTTTCTTGCGGTGGTTAATTACTTCTAATTTAATCATATTTTTATTGAGACATTCACAATTGCAATGCCCGACAATGCGCCGATTCGAGTGAAACGGTTAAGACATTCAACAAAGCTTCGACGTCGAGTTTAGCGATTCAGTAGCGAGCGGAAAGATGGAGGAGATCCGAGTTGGTATGTATGATATGGTGAGGCTTAATTTTTTTTTTGTCCGTGAACCTAACATTTTTGTTACCCATTGTGTAGTTCTTCTTCCCAATATTCAAGAGTGAACATTTTTCGTGGTATGCTTCGACGTTAAAAAAAAAAGTTACGCCACGTATTAAGCAACTCTTGGTGGCGGCAACAAAAACCCTCAAATACGACGGCGTTCGATAAATTGGTCGATTCGTCTCTATAGATGATTGAAGATATATTTTCATTCTTTATTGTTTTCTTGATTCAACTATATATTTTTTAATGGACAGCGACAAGTATTTTCGCAATACCTATTGACGAAGGGTTTCTCGTCAATTGCTCGTGTGATCCAAAGAATCGTTGCATCTCATTTGTGCATGCCCTGGAGGGACAATGATAACAAAGTTGATTGTGGTATCTTCATAATGTGCCATATGGAGACCTATATGGGAGGTGGGATCAAAAATTAGGATAGCGGGCTCCGGAAAAACGACGAGGCGCAACTTTTGATGATGCGTAGAAAGCACGCAGTTTGCAATATGCTTAGACTCTTTGAATGATCTTAGGGAGACGATAATGGGATGAGTGAAGGAGTTTGCCAAAAAGAATTAAGACCAATCGGGAATATTGTTTTTGTTTTGTACTTTTTATTGATATTTGAAGTACTCTTTAGCGATCTTCTAAACACGGTTAACTTTGCTTGGTCTTTGAAGTACTTTTTAGTGGTGTTTTGAATGTTTTTTGATTAGTGCCTATGTAAGCGAGAATTCAACTGGTTAATATGCGATTTTACTCTATTTGTAAGCAATCATTTTCATGATATGATAAAATGTTTCTAGCATTACTTCAAATATTTTTTAAGCGTGTTCTTCTTCCTTTGAAGCGTAAATCTCTTGCTCGCAAGCAATATTCCAATGTTTTAACTTCTTCAAGTATACAAATGTTTCGTAAGCGAGAATTCAAACGATGCACAAGCGGAAATCAGTTGTCTTGTTAGCATTATTTCAAAAATTATAACTTATCAAGTATGTCATACTATATAGTAGTATTCAAATGTGTTTTAGCATGAGTTAAATCTTTGTCAAGCGATTTTAATGTTTTTGTAGGTACGTATATCGTGTTATTTTATATTGTTAGAAAATAATCAAAGTGCAAGGTAAAAAAAAATTAACTTAAAAAATAAGCGATAAAATATGAATAAATAAGCGATATCAAATGCTTTAATAAGCGATCTCAAACAAGCACTCCAAAAAAAAAAAACAAACATCAACTACTTGTCGCACGTCCCGCTATTGTGCGAACTTTGTTTCTCCGCATTTCCACAACGTCTCTTCATTTTTCATCCGGCCTTTATTGCCTTTTCCTTGACTATGAAGTCGGCTTTTGACTCATTGCCGGTCCCCTTATTTTTGGCTTTGTGTTGGCGGCAACACTACGACGCCTAGGCGGGTTTTGTCTCCAACGAATCCTTCGATCAATGTTTGTCTATTCACCTTGACGGGGAATCGGTTTGTTGAACCTTCAACAATTGTTCTTTATGTTCTTTTATGATGCTTGACAGGTATTCAATCTTGGATTTGTCGTCATTTGATAAAATCAAACAATAGTGAATGTCGGACCAAATCGTTGGATCGTTGTATCACCGCATATCACGATCCGAAATTGTTCAACGAATCATTGTTTGGACACCGTAGCATGGATGCATTTTTCGTCCATCTTTTGTGAATATATTTGGCTAGGATTTTATCGGCCTCTTTTAGTAGCGAGAAAATATGACGACATACAAGCCCGATCTGTTGAAACATTTTGCAATCGCATTCCATCGCATCTTCATTTATATACGAAACCCTTTGTAAAGACTCTATTTCACGTCATTGATTTTATAAGTGCGGTGTCGGTAGTTTTTGATTTCCATTGTCATGCACTTGTAACAAGATGATTCGATTTTGGCGCTCACAGAGAAAACACTTTGTTCTAGTATACACAATTGAAGCATGTTTCTCAATTTCTAATTGTGTTTTGCATTTGGGCAAAATTTGGATTCCATCTCGTTGTTCGGTTTGTCTACGGCATGTCGCCGAGCTTCTATAGCGCTATCGTAGTGCATGAAAAATTCTACTAGACTAACTTTGTGGGTTGGTGAAACTCCCAAACCATCTGCTAGTAGCACTTTCCGATCTTGACGTGGTTACGAGTAATCCGCTCAATTGCACATTTTAAAATAAGCGGGTATCCATGATTTTCTCGATTTCAAACATATGTTTGAACCATGAATACTGAAGTCAAGTAATTCGGAGGTTCAATGTAGTTACTCCAAACAATGCGATTCAATCTTTCCATGAATTCCTCGTCCTTAAGCAAAGTATGCCCCACTTTCGCACCAACCTTTTCCATGATATGCCACATACATAGTCGGTGAATCTGTTCTTGAAAACCCTTTTAATAGCATTTTTCATTGCGGGATCTTGATAAGTAACTATGTATGTTGGCTCATGCCCTATTGCCTTTAAGAAATTTTGAATAGCGGACATACGATTCTTCATCTTCCTTTAGAAGTAACCCGGACCGAACGTAACACATCTTCGATGATTGTCCACACCAGTGAAGGCGCGAAAACCATTTTGTACCTAGGTTTGTTGTGACAAGTCAGTCTCATTTTTCACAAGATAAGAAATTTCTTCCAAGTTCAGACGCATGCAATTTTTTTTATAATACATAAGCAACATTGTAATAATATATAAGCATATTATGTTAAATTCGTATGCATATCCACACATCAATACATCTTTGTAATGAAATGGTCATTTTCTTTAAAAAATTATATATCTTCGTGCAAAGATGAAAGCAACTCGTAAGCACTCTTTTCTTTTTGTTATGCATTCTTTGTGGACTAATTTAAAAAAAGATGAAGGAGGATGAATTATGTTGCGATTGCACCGCACTGTTAATGTTGTATGTTGCATCGAAAGATATAACATCCCCGAACGATACGTAGTTTTGCTTGCACATTGCATCAGCCCAAAATAATCGTGTAAGTTGGTCGTTTTCATCAACGTCATAGTTGAATCTTTGTATTTGGACAAACTTCAATCTTTTTCAAAAACTTATCAATAATAAGTGTGCATTGGCTGGCTCCTGAGACATAAGCTTTCGACTCTCTCTTGAAATTTTTAAAGTCGATTGGCGATGCGCCTACATTCGAATACCCTCCAACCATCTCCTTATACAATCGATAAGTTTTTTTGGCCCAATGTTTGCTTTTATACGACTTAGTATGAATTTTTGGTGAGCCAAATTTAAATTCCTATTCGCCTTTAGAAAGTGTCCAGTACACCCCGGGCGTCAATGAATGCGTGTGCGGATTTCAAAACTCTTTCTTGTGTAAGAACCAGATTGATGGCTTGGAACACGCAACGCGCCTTGCATCCACCCCTTGTCGGTTTCTGTGTCTCACTTGTGAGACTTCCGTCATCATTTAGCTCCGCTTCTTCATGAGATGCGAGATGAGTTGCCAACCTTTTTGAACCCTTAGCGGTTGCAAACAACGTATTGCATGCGTATTATATCACGCGTAGGCGTTTGGTTGTACTAATTCTCACATCAAATCCGGTGGCATGCCCATAATCCTTGTAGAATTGTATTCGCTCTTGACACTATCAAAAATCATCCCTTCTTTTGGAGTCGGATGTTCATCACATTTTGGTTTCAATTCACAGATTTAATTCATTGTTATTTCAATCCGTTCTTCGGAGCACTTGCAATTACAAACTGTCTCAAAAAAGAAATAAATAATCAAGATTTTGAAAATACGTTAGCATAATGGTCACTTTTTATAAGCAATACTATACTGACATATAAGCAAAGAACATGACCAGAACAACCGGCGTTGTAATCAAATAATTTCAGTTCATACAACCTAAATAATGATCAATTAACCTGATCGGTTATTGTGCAACATGGTTTATTGTGCAACATGTTTTCTATCATATCATATACATTTTTTAAAGAAAAAAATGGGGACGAATAATTAAATTTCATGCTTCAGATATATGTTCATACTTATAAGCATATTAGAATTATTATATAAGCATTATTATGGATACTAATAAGCATATTATCTGGTTAATATGAAGAAAAAGAACGTGGACGGGGAACTAAATTTTAGGTGTTCGGAAGTATGGTGGTAATCATAAGCACATTTATAGGCAACTGAAAGCAAATTTATCATAACGAACAAGCAACTCAATGGGTAAACATACACACACAAAAAAAATGGCATGAAGATATGCCCTTTTATGAACTACTAAGAAGTTCACATTTGTAAGCATACTATTCTCAAGGTATAAAAAGCGATGTGCAGGCCCGCATAAGCATATTTACGGGTAATAATTACAAGTAAAAATGAAAATGATTGATCGAATCATTGATTTTAGGAAAAATTACGAATCAAATTTTAAGGAGAATCGAGTAACAAAGGAACAATGAATACAATTTTGTAGTCAAGGAAAAGTGGACTATTAAGAAGTTCACATTTGTAAGCATACTATTCTCAAGGCATAAGCGTGTGCAGGCCCACATAAGCATATTTACGGGTAATAATTACAAGTAAAAATGAAAATGATTGATCGAATCATTGATTTTAGGAAAAATTACGAATCAAATTTTAAGTAGAATCAAGTAACAAAAGGAACAATGAATACTGATTTCGTAGTCGAGGAAAAGTGTTACCTTGTTCTTCATTAGTATTGAAGCTTTCTTCATATGTGTCGTCCATTCCCTCCTTCCTTGTTTTATTTGCAAATGGTGAATTTTCGGTGAGTTGGGAGACTATCTACGTTAGAGAAGAAGCGGTGGAGAAGGTGAAATGAAGTGGACGATTTAATTGAATGATTTGGTGGAGTTTGATTGTAACTAATCCTATTTTTGTGGGATTTACTAGATTTAGCTACCATAATTTATTATTGTATGGACTAATGTACCCTCCATTTGGTCGTTTTGAATTATTTACCGGCAAATAGACAGGATTAATCTCGGCCATCTACATCAATTTATCTACGGCTTGGATGCGGTCCTACGTACTCACATAATATGAGGTCTATATAACCCTCCCCTATATATATATAATCTTTTTAAAACATAATTAACATTGTGATCCCAACCAAATTGATGAAAATCGGTGGAAATGAATAGAGAAAATGTCAAAAAAAAAAAAAAAAAAAGAAAGAAAGAGAGAATGGGTTCGTGGAAATCGCCATATATTGTAATCATGTAGAAAGTGGTACGGAAAGCCAAAATTAAATTGGTAAAAGAAACAACAAGTAGCCCATTGATTAAGGTGGATTAAATTTAAATTTTGTTAAAAGCATATTGCTTCTAACTATAATTAGTAAAATATAACAAGTTGATATTGATTAAATAAATGATGATTAAGTTCGACTATTCTTTGTTTTCAAGAAAGTAATAAATATTTTGTCAAAAATAATAGCAATTAACGCACCACTTGTGTTCAGAGTTGAAGCAACCGTTGAGGACTTAAAATATAGGTTTGAGAACACTTATGTAAAAGTCCATTCAGAAAATTGACTTTTTAATATTTTTTTTTTTTTTAAAAGTCTTGATCCGACTTCTCAGAATAAAGACTTTTGGAGGATTGACTTATCCAAAATTTCATTATAAATTAATAACCAAACATCAATTATTATTAAAATAAATTTTTAGATCCAAAAGTTTATCTCAAAAATGATTTCAAACAAGCATAAAATAATTGCAGCGGCACAACATAAATAATCTGATCTTTGTGTTGAATAAACAAAATATAGTTGCATATGATACTCGGGTTCTATATATATTTTTAATTTTGTTTAAGAAGACTTGAAGGCCATTATTTGGGGGGAGGGGGACGAAAATATATTGCCTGGAAAAATTTGACAGATCGTCATAATTAAAAAAGTAAATTGCGTCTAAATTGCTAAATTAATCTGAAATATTATCATCGGTTCGGTGACAAAAAATTCTTGTTCTTTGGAGTAAATGAATAATTCCATGTTTGACTTTTCAGCTCATGCACCAAGGAAAAGACTGAGAAATGGATAGAATTAAATAATTCTCAATGTTATAGATAATTTATATTTTCTATAATGATAATACAAATATATATTGAGAAATATGTGAATCAGAACAATAAGCAAAAATTTAAGAGAGATATATATATTTCGGTGTGTTTTCATTCAATGAACTTCAACAATTTATAGGCAAAAATGTATAACTATTCAACCACGTGTTTGGCAATTTTCTACACTCGTTTGCCAAAGTCCATTCAATCGATGCTAAAGTCCACATAATTGACAAATTATCACAACACTCCCCATTGGACGTAGTGCACTATAGGAAGTTGGATGAGTATGCCTCGTTAAAAATCTCAAGGTGAAAAACCCTGTGGAAAAAAATCGGACATAAGGGTAAAAGAGTACATTCTCAAATCCAAACTTTGTGCATAAGATGCCTCGTTAAAAACCTTAAAAATTTGGAAAAACCAATGGGATAAAAACAAAACATAAGGGAAGAAAAGTATAACGCACAATATAAGCGCTCCCCCGAAATGAAGAATATCGATTTGCATAATTGATCCATCAATCTTGCTTTGCATTAACTCTTCTCACTCCGAAAGTCCGAAAACTAATTTTTGAATGTAGACATCGTTAAGGATTTTGTTAACAAGTCGGCAAGATTTTGACATGAGCGAATCTTGAATGTCTACCTCTCCATTTTTTTCGGAGTTCATATGTGTGGAAAAATTTTGGTGAAATATGCTTGGTCCTATCACTTTTTGTGTAACCACGATCACTTGTGCTATGCATCTTTGCATTATCCTCATAAATAATAGGAGTATCTATAATCTGGTTTCAATCGACAAGCATTTCGTATATGAGCTATAATCGATCTTAACCAAACACACTCTTTGCCGACTTCATGAGGAGCAATCATTTGAGTGATTGGAAGAAGTAGCAACTAATGTTTGTTTAGTGGACCACCGTGATATAGGCGTACCGTTATAGCAAAATAAGTAACCAATCTGTGATCGAGCTTTGTGCGGATCAGATCTATATCCAGCATCAGCATAACCAACTAACCCAGAGTTAGTGGATTCCTTGGAATAGAATAACCCCAAATCTATAGTACCACTCGGATATCGAAAAATGTGTTTAATACCATTCCAAAGTATCTCCGAGTTGGCTCGGAATGTATTGTGCAAGTATATTTACTGCAAAAGAAATAACAGGTCGAGGACATTGTGTTAGATACATTAATGCTCCAATAGCATTAAGGTAAGGCACTTCAGGACCTAAAATTTCTCATCGATTCTTTTGGTCGGTATGGATCTTTCTCGGGATCTAAACTGTGCACAACCATAGGGGCACTTAAGGGATGAACCTTATCCATATTAAATCATTTGAGTATCCGTTTAGTGTAAGCTTGATTGGTGGACAACTATCCCGTTATCTTTATGCTCTAACTCAAGACCAAAACAAAGTTTAGTTTTCCAAGGTCTTTAACATCAAACTCTTTCTTTAGGTATTCATCGGCATTAGATAATTCTTCAAGGGTGCCAATCAGATTCATGTCGTCCAACACATACAACAATGATAGCAAATCCGTATCGGATCTTTTAATAAAAAGCATGGGCAAATAGTATTATTTTTATAACCTTCCTTAGAAAGATATTCATTAAGTCTATGATACCACATCTTGCGGGATTGCTTTAATCCGTACAAGGATCTTTGCAACTTGATCAGTATAATTCTCGAGGAGTATACGATTTGGCATTTTATATCCATCCGGAATTTTTATATAAATATCGAGAATCCAATGAACCATATAGATATGCCATCACTACGTCCATTAGACACATCTCTAAATTCTCTTGGACAACCATCTTGATAAGAAAATGAAACATGATCGTATCCATCACATGTGAATATGTTTCATCATAATCATCCTATGTCTTTGGGAGAATCCTTGAGCCACGAGTCGGGCTTTATATCTCACGACTTCATTTTTCTCATTTCTCTTTCGAACAAATACCTACTTGTATCAATGGGCTTTACATTATTTGGAGTTGAGCAATTTGCCCAAACACATTTCGTTTTTCTAGGAAGCTAACTCATATTTTATTGCTTTATCCCACATAGGCCAATCAGGCCTTTGATGGCATTCCATTAATATAGAAGGTGGTTCACAATCATAATTATCATTTATCATTTTTGAGCAACCGAGAATGCAAAATTATCATCAATAATTATTTCATTTCGATCCCATATTTCATTACTATAGCTCATGGGATACTTGGTGCTATCGAATTTTTGATTTGTACATTTTCCGAGATATTAGGCTCTAGAGATTAAATGCGGAGCATGCCCGTTATTATTAATTCTCCCATTTCTCTTTCGAGGAACAATATCTTTTGAGCCAATAGATCTACCACGTTTTTATCATGGGATACCATCATTCATTTTATTATTGTCATCTAGAACAATAATCCTGGAGAGAATTTGCGGCGAATATAAGACTTCGTGACTTTACTAGCATCATTAAATGCATCACAAGTCTATTCACAATATTCTCAGAACTAAATGATTCCATTAATCTCACTTTCACATTCATAAATGCGTGGATATAAATTGGATAAGCTTTTTCATTCAGCAGACGCTCTCAATCGGTTTTTGTTTATTATTTTCTAAAATGACTTTATCCCTTCCCATTGATGGAAATGTTGTCTAATCAAAATGACAATCCTCAAATCTAGCGGTAAATAAATCTCCAGTCATTGGTTCCAAATACCAAATAATTGACGGAGAATCAAATCCAACGTATATACTAAGTTTACGTTGTGGACCCATTTTTGTCCTTTGTGGAGGTGGAATCGGCACTGAACAACACACACGTAAGTGCGTAGGTGCAAAATATTTGGCTCAAAACCAAGAGTTAATTGCATTGGGGAGTGCATATGTTAGCGGTGGGCGTAATCTAATAAGTCTTTGATGCATGCAATCTTGCATGACCCCATGTTGCACTAGTGAGCTTTGATCTCATTAATAATGTAGGAGCAATGTTTTGAACTCGTTTAATTAGGGATTACGCAATCCATTTTGAGTATGAACATGTGTTCTTGGGTGTTCCACATTAATTCGATCTTTGCACAATATTCATAAAAACTTTTTGAGGTAAATTCTCCGGCATTATCCATCCTTATATTGTTGATGAGATAATCAGGAAAATGTGCTCGGAGTTTAATAATTTGCGCTAATAATGAAGCAAATGCAATATTTCTAGTAGATAATAGACATATGTGTGATCATCTACACGATGCATCTACTAAGACCATGAAATATCTAAATGGTCCACTTGTGGGATGTATTGGTCCACAAATATCACCATGAATACGTTGTAAAAATGATGGTGATTTGTCACGCCCAAACGGGACGCGATGAGCGATTCACAACTTAAATACAAATGGACTAACATTCCATACAATACCAATGAGAACCCAATAAGACAGTCTAAATAGCAGCGAAAATAAATAACGGATACAAGTTATCACTTAAAGTCTACATTCCAACATCCAAATTACAACCCGAAATTCAACAAGGTAGTAGCTTAAAGTCAAGGGATCATACGCCCCTCAATTACAAACCCGAATTGATTAGGATACAAAAGTCCAACAACAACATAATAAGAAAAGAGTCCGATCAACAACAAGATGCAGAAATCCAACAAGCGTAGTACAAGGTCTCAATCCAGAGCGGTTCAAAGATCCCCAAGTGAAATCCTCATCTAAGGTTAGAAAACAAAGGGATGAGACAAAAATCTCGATGGATGGGGTGATCGTGTGCAAGTGTGGCGTAATATAGTTAATGTGAGAAAGCGATTATACGAAAAACGCGTGAGTATGATGCATGGTTTCACACGATTCTAGCGTCGTGATAAATTAATTAAATAATATATTTATACAGATTTTAAGAAAAGCGATTCATGGTCACACAGCACTATGTGATACTGATCAAGACAAGTAGAGTGCGTGCGGAAGTGTAACGCCAATCCTATGCAAGGAAATTAATGGTTGCGTCACGGACTTGTAGCGCCAACCAATGCAAAAAGGTAAGCGGTTGCGCACGGGAATGTAACGCCAACCAAAGCGGACGATAACTCAGGAATCATGTGGATCGACAGTGATTCCTTCGTTCTTCCTTGTAACTCCCGATCAGTATGGTCCAAGACCGGCACCTTATCGCTCCGTAGGCAAAGACAAAATCCCAAAGAGAGTCGGGCGAGGCTCGGATCTGTCATAATCATGATTATACTCGACTACGACCCGCTTCCCTTGGACAAACTCCGTCCCTCGATTGCGGGATTAGGACGATGGGGCGGAAGAGTGGAATAGCGGCCGAGCTGCCGGTTCCATCCCCGACGTATCCATTCCGATTGTGAGCTCGACACACCAAGTTGACTCTCAGAAGTAATTATTACAATTCAGCGATCAACAGGCGATCGGGTATTATTGATTCAGGGAAGCGGTTTAGGAGCAATTTTTGAAAAACGCGAGTGGCAATTATGGCGTTGGTGGAGTATTTGGATGAAGATGATTATCGGAAGGATAAGCAACCTTCGATATCTTGAAAGATTAGGGGAACATAGGTCCCGTCATAGATTCCAAAATCGCAAGCGAGAAAGTCGCTCCGCGATCGGTATTAATGTCGGTCAAATTGATCGATAAGTCGGGGTTTTGGAAAAGTGAATTACTTAAATTAAATCTCCAAGTCAGAGAGTCCAGGGCGATTTTAGTAAAAGAGAAAATAATTTGAGTGAGGTCCTTTATAAAAGGAAAATTGTAATTTAGCCCCATTTTGTAAAAACTAACATTTTTGGGTTTAAAAATTGAATAATTAAATATCCCGACCTTGAAAAATTATGAGGTCAGTTCCTAAATTCTCCAAATTGTCCAGAGATTCAGGTTTTAAAATTTTGAGATCGAGTTTTTGTAAAAATCTCACATTGGCCCCAAATTTGTAAAAATTGCCAATTCGGACCTTAAGTTTTAAAATTTCGGATCTCACAAACCGGAAGGGATTTTAATGTGATTCCAGTTGGTAAATGTCACTAAGGTTAGTAGGATATTGGGACAAAAGCAGTTTTTAAAAACAATATGTGTAGGTCCTTCAACTTTTGAAAATATCATTTTTGTCCCATTTTAAAATAATTGCCTTTAAGGCCTTTAGGGGTCCAATTGTTATGAAATTTGAACCTTGGGTCCAAAATATAAATAAGTTATAGTTAAGTTAGTATTTCCAGGTGCATGGGCTGCATAAGTCCTGGAAATTTCATTTGGGTCCTCAAGTTTAATAATTTTCACATTAGTCCCTCAATTTTAGTAAAATTGTTTTCCAAGCCCTAACCACTTGGATTTTTGGAATACTTTTAAAATGTGTCATTCCCAGTAACTTAAAAGTAAAAATTTCAATTTATAAAGTTTAGGTCTGGTACAGTTTTAAAAATTGCAAAGTAGCCCTTAAACTTTCAAAATTTTACAATCTAGTCCTTGGGCTTTTAAAGGTTGATTTTACTTATCTTAAAACTCTTAAAACATTATTAAAATGTCCAAAAGCCATTTTTGAACCTGAGTACAGTCCCAAATTTCGAATTTTGCAGAGGGTCCTTTAACTTTTCTTTTCTTGCAATTTAGTCCACCAACTTTCCATTTTTGCATTTTTAAGTCCAAAATTGAAATTTAATCAATTATGCTCGACTTTTCCAGGTTATAAGGCATCCAAAACATAGATTTTAAGGATCATACACATGCATGTCCAATACATACAATAATTCATCAAATAGAACATTAAAGTGTACATGCATGCACCTAAAATTCAATAAATAGCAAATTTGAGCAACTCTTGAGAATTTTCATGATTTGCTATATAAAATTTACATGCAATACATAGATTATATATATCTCAAGGCTCATGATCAAATTTTCTACATGCATTTTAATAAAACACCTAAAAGTTGGAAAAATAATTTTCCACCCACCTTAATTTTGGAAATTGTGAAATAAAGGGATAATTTCACAATTTTGAGTGAGGCTTCTTAGGTCAGCCCCTAAGTCAAGAAAATATCAAACTTTGGAGTTAGAAAATTGAGAGAAAAAAAAATTAAGGAGAAGAGAAGGAAATAAGGAAATGAAAAGGACTACACTTTACCTTGTGTAGTAGATATTTGGAGACTAGTTGAAGCTCAAAATTGGAAATTTGGCTCAACTCCAAAAATCTCCTAAGGTCAGCCCCTATTCCTCAAAAATGAAAAAGGGGTGTTAAAATTTGAAAAAAATAGGAAGAGTAGGAAAGAAGGGGTCTAGTACACAATTCTTACCTTGTAGTCAAATTTTCTCTACTATTTTCTCCTTCAAGCTTGAGGTCCTTCTTCAAAATATTGTCAAGCTCTAACCTTCAAAGTCTTCTAAATGTACCTCCAAAACCAAATTTAAACTTAAGTTAAGAAGGTGGAAGAGATGAACAATGTGATACCCAAAAATGGATTGAAGCTAAAATTTCTTACCTTGTAGTATAGTGGTTCGATTTTTTTGGTATATAAGGATGAAAATGTTGAATTTTTCTAAGTATGGAAGAAGAAAGTAAGAAGAAAGTAGTAGAGATGTTGGGAGTTTTTTAGAGAGAAGGAGGAGAAGACTTTGAGTATTAGAATGTGTTGATGAGAAATGAAATGAAATTTTTGTGTAAAATGCCATAATGGCCGTCCAAGTGAGAGAGGAAGAGAGAAATTTTTGTTCAAATTGTGTCTTGTAATTTGTCTCTTGCATGGAGACAAAAATGCAAGTCAAAGTGTGGGTCAATTTGAATTTGAGAGGAATAAGAAGAATGTTGGTTAAGTGGGAATAAGTTGGGGAAAATAGTAATAAAGAATTGGTGTATAAGATGATGTGTATAATGTTTGAATTAATGATATAATTATACACAAGATGACTAATATATGGTGTATGTGTACAAGAGTTGGATGATATTTTTATCCCAAAATATCCATCATGGCCGTCCACTATGAGGGTAAAATGGTAATTCCATATATTTTTTTTTTGTCCCAAATTTGATGATAATAGATGAAATATATCAATCTCCAAAATAATTAGTGATTTCCTTGATCACTTGTAAGTCTCATGATCACTTAATCTAAATCAACATCTTAATTCTATAAGGTAAAAATCTCTAAAATAAATAGTCTCTTAAAATTCCAAGGTGACTAATAAATACAAAAATAGTACTAATGATCAATCAAGTGATCATAAATGAGGAATAGAATTAATGATGATCATGATCACAAGTAATTAAATAAAATGAATTAAAATACAAAATGCACATATTATTAATAATTACCCGTCAAAATGACGCGGTAAAATAGTCGATCAAAAGCTTAACAACAATAAGGTTCAACTAATAGCTTCGGAAAAATCGGGGCTTCACATGATTCGTAACCAATATTTCCAAGAAGGTTTAGTAATAAGTTTTCCTTGTGAACACGATTCGTAGAAATAATCTTTGGACATCGACATCTTCGTGCTTTTTGGAATGAGAAATACTTCCATTAACTTAACCATTTTTGGAATGAAAGAAATGTGAAGTTTTAGAAAGATGAGAGAATATGTGTGAATTTATTGAACGAAATGTTGGTATATTTATAAATAAAAGTTCTTGTTCATAGCCGTTTAATATAGCCGTTGGAGGAGAGAAATTAATGTGAAAATTTGGAATGTAAAATTTGTGAATGATTTGGTAGAAATTTATTGATATTTTATAATCGAAAATATTGACACGAGACATATTTATTATTTCATATTAAGAACTTGAAACCGAGAATATATCATTCGAAAAAGGTACAAACGTACAATAAACTTAATCTCGGGAATATACTATTCGAGAGAAATAATATACAAATATTAAATCTGATTTTATTTTAACCATTCGGCACCTTGTGCCTCGTAAACAGGATCTTCAAAAAAATCGATATTTCTAGTGATTTCCAATCCGGGACAGGATTTTGATCATTTATAATTTCGGATGTGTGGGTCTCGGTAATATTAATTGGCTCTCTGCGCTCCATAGCATGTGTTTCAACACTCTTGCCTTTATTTTTCCTTGATTCTTGGTATAGATTTACAGGTGTTCGGCAATTCGACATGTTTTGACCTTATGTCATGTCATACCACGTGTTACAAAGATCACCACCAGTTCTTTCCACAGGCATTTTTCCTTTACCACGATTTGGTGATTTTGATACCCCCTGTTTGATTTGTATAATCATTTTGGTGGGAATAATGATAATTATCCCGATTCTGATAATTACGATCGCCATTGTCATATTTGTGAGTATTGTGATGCGAGCACCACGTCACAACCCCCATGGCCACCATGCCCGGTTTATACTCACGACCTCTAAATCGCCCCTTCCTCTATCGGAGTTAGCATGTGCTCCGTGCACTGCATTAGACCCGAGAAGGTTGCAAATCGTGATTTCTAAACATCAATTCATTGGCTTTCTCTGCCATGAGAAGAACAACGATTAATTGAGAATATGTTTTAAATCGGCGTGCCTATATTGTTGTTGGAGCACAATATTCGATTTAGGCATAGTGGAGAATGTTATCTCCAATATATCATATTGAGATAATTTTGTCCCGCAAAGAGCCAATTGGGACTCAATTTTAACTAACTTATTTGAATTATAGTCGGCCACGGACTTGAAGTCCTACAACCTCGATTATTGCCAATCATATTGTGCACATGTTGGAGTATCACGGTTCTGGTGTGATCAAATCTATCTTTGAGTCTTTGCGAGCTCGAGAAGGCCTTTCAATTTGTATATATTTATTTTTAAATCATCGGATAGATGATGGCGTATAAATATTATTGCGTTCGCCTCATCTTTTACGACTTCTTTGATTTTTACAAGCTTTAATGTTTCAAAGCCGGATCTTGACCCCGAAAGTGGAATTTAATATCTAGGAACCATGATAAATAATTATCGCCGAGTGGTATCGAGGATCCGGAATTTTTGCTTTTCGACACGGCCATTTTTCTACAAAGAAAATAAAATAAATTAGTACACGTAAATTCAAACTTGAAATATACAAACCTTTTCTCGAGCAATAACTCGTCCGGGTAACGTGTTATAGATAATTTCTATTTTCTATTATGATAATACAAATATATATTGAGAAATATGTGAATCGAGAACAATAAGCAAAAGTTTAAGTGAGATATATGTATTTCGGTGTGTTTTCATTCAATGAACTTCAATAATTTATAGGCAAAATGTTTGACTATTCAACCACGTGTTTGGCAATTTTCTCCACTACTTTTGCTAAAGTCCATTCAATTGATGCTAAAGTCCACATAATTGACAAATTATCACAACACTCAAACATTTCTTCTCGATTTTTTTGTTAAATTTTATTTGGCCACTCTTAATGTGTAGGACGACACGAGTACTCTCAAAGAAACTAAAAGATACGAGGATTCTTAGAATGGGTTAGCGATACCACTTAGAGCTACAAGTTCGTGGTAGTAACTCATTCTTATTAACAATAAACCGGTTCCTATTTTATTAATTATTAAAGATGCGGGTCTTCAGTAGTAAGTACGTCTCATGTGTTCTAAGTCCAATTAGAATTCTAACCAAAACCCAAACTCAAACTCAAACTCAAACTCATAGATAGAATTCTATATCCATAAGACGGTCTCATATAAGACTATATCTTCTTTTTATGGATTTTGAGTTCGGATTGAAACTCTAGTTCAATATAGCTAGGATCATCTCATACAAGTTTTTGTTTTATTAATTAGAGATGTGAATTCAACAAACACTACAAGAAAAAATCAGTTTATCTACAAAATAACATGTAGTTAAGTATTAAGATGATTTGTAAAGTGTAGGTAAAATAGTTGTAGGTAAATATTTACCTACAAAAACTAAAACTAGTGTTGGTAAATACTAATAAAAATTTTGTCGGTAAAATTTAAAAATTGTCGGTCATCATCGGTAATTTTCTGTGTAATTTGGGAAAAAGAAATAATATTTATTATGTAGGTATTCAATAGGTAACTTAAAAATTTAGTGACTTCCTCAAAAAGAAAAAAAAATAGTGACAAAATTATTTCGTCGGTAATTATTGTGGGTAAATTGGAATTTCTTGTAGTAAAAGATGCACAAATTAAGATATGGTTGCTTATCGATGGGTCGATGGCCAATGAGACTAGTAATATCACCTCCCTCCTTAATGGGAGGTGTCATGGATTCGACACGTGCGTATGTGTTTAGGAATAGTCAAAAAATATATAATATGGGTGCTTATTGTCACGCCCCAAACGGGACTCGACGGCGATCCACAACTTAAATACTGATAACCAAACAGTCGGACAAATATCAACGAGAACCCAATGAGACGAGTCTAAATAGCGGCGGAATAATTAGATAACAAATGCGGGTACAACTTAAAGTCAACAATCCATCATCCAAATTACAACCCGAAAATCCACAAAATAGCAACTTAAAGTCAAAGGGTCCTACGCCCTCAATTACAAACCCGAATGGAACGAAATACAAAAGTCCGACAACAACAAGAAATAGTAAATCTAACAAGCGTGGTACAAGGTCTCAATTGAGCGGTTCAACATCTCCAACGAAATCCTCATCTAAGGTTTGAAAACGGTGGGGATGAGACATAAATCTCGGTGGATGGGGTGATTGTGTGCAAGTGTGGCGCAATATAGTTAATGTGAGAAAACATTTATATGAAAACGCGTTAGTATGATGCATGAATCCACACACGATTCATAAGCGTCGTGATAAAATAATACAATAGTATATTTATACGATTCAAGAAAAGCGAGTTCATGGTCACACAGGCACTATGTGATTCGGCCAAGACGGTAGGATTGCGTGCGGAAGTGTAACGCCAATCCTATGCAAGGCAAATAATGGTTGCATATGGATTTGTAGCGCCAACCAATGCAAAAGCAGTACCGGTTGCGTGCGGAAATGTAACGCAACCAAAAGCGGGCCGATAACTCCGGAATCGTGTGGATCGGACAGCGATTCCTTCGTTCTTCCTTGTAACTCCCGGTCAAGTATGGTCCAAGACCGGCACCCTATCGCTCCGTAGGCAAAGACAGAATCACAGTGGAGCTTGCAAGGCTCGGATCGTCATAATCATGATTATACGTAAGTACTACGACCGCTTGCCTTGGACAAACTCCGTCCCTCGATTTGCAGGATTAGGGCGATGGGGCGGGAAGAGTGGAATAGCGGCCGAGCTGCCGGTTCCATCCCCGACGTATCCATTCCGACTGTGAGCTCGACACACCAAGTTGACTCAGGCAGAAAGTAATTACAATTACAGACAATCAACCAGGCAAGAGTATTATTGATTCAGGGAAGCAATTTTAGGAAAATTTTTGAAAAACGCGAGTGGCAATTATGGCGTTGGTGGAGTATTTGGATGAAGATGATCATCGGAAGGATAAGCAATCTTCGATATCTTGAAAGATTAGGTGGAACATAAGTCTCGTTATAGATTCAAAATCGCAAGTCGGCGGGAAGTCGCTCGCGATCGGTATTAATCGGTCAAATTGATCCGATAAGCCAAGGGTTTTGAGAAAATAAAATACTTAAATTAAATCTCCAAGTCAGAGAGTCCAGGGCTATTTTAGTAAAAGAGAAAATAATTTGAGTTAGGTCCTTTATAAAAGAAAAATTGTAATTTAGCCCCGTTATGTAAAAACTAACAATTTTGGGGTTACAAATTGAATAATTTAATATCCCGACCTTGAAAAATTATGAGGTCAGTTCCTAAATTCTCCAAATTGTTCATAGATTCAGGTTTTAAAGTTTTGAGGTCGAGTTTTTATAAAAATCTCACATTGGCCCCAAATTTGTAAAAATTGCCAATTCGGACCTTAAGTTTTAAAAATTGAACTCACAAACCGGAAGGGATTTTAATGTGATTCCAGTTTAAAAATGTCACTAAGGTTAGTAGGATATTGGGACAAAAGCAGTTTTTAAAAGAAATATGTGTAGGTCCTTTAACTTTTGAAAATTTCATTTTTGTCCCATTTTAAAATAATTGCCTTTAAGGCTTTTAGGGGTCCAATTGTTATGAAATTTGAACCTTGGGTCCAAAATAAAATTAAGTTATAGTTAAGTTAGTGTTTCCAGGTGCATGGGCTGCATAAGTCCTGGAAATTTCATTTGGGTCCTCAAGTTTAGTATTTTACACATTAGTCCCTCAATTTTAGAAAAATTGTTTTCCAAGCCCTAACCACTTGGATTTTTGGAATACTTTTAAAATATGTAATTCCCAGTACCTTAAGAGTACAAATTTCAATTTTTAAAGTTTAGGTCTAGTACAGTTTTAAAAATTGCAAAGTAGCCCTTAAACTTTCAAATTTTTACAATCTAGTCCTTGGGCTTTTAAAGGTTGATTTTATTTATCTTAAAACTCTTAAAACTTTATTAAAATGTCCAAAATTCATTTTTGAACCTTAGTACAGACCCAAAATTCGAAATTTGCAGAGGGGTCCTTTAACTTTTATTTTCTTGCAATTTAGTCCACCAACTTTCCATTTTTACATTTTTAAGTCCAAAATTGAAATTTAACCAATTATGCTCGACTTTTCCAGGTTATAAGGCATCCAAAACATAGATTTTAAAGATCATACACATTCATTTCCAATACATACAAGAATTCATCAAATAGAACATTAAAGTGTACATGCATGAACCTAAAATTCAATAAATAGTAAATTTGAGCAACTCTTGAGAATTTTCATGACTTGATACATAAAATTGACATGAAATACATAGATTATATATCTCAAGGGCTCATGATCAAAATTCTACATGCATTTTAATAAAAACACCTAGAAGTTGGAAAGTATTTTTCCACCCACCTTAAAATTGGAAATTGTGAAATAAAAGGATAATTTCACAATCTTTGGATGAGGCCTCTTAGGTCAGCCCCTAAGTCAAGAAATATCAAAAATTTGAAGTTAGAAAAATGAGAGAAAAATTAAGGAGAAAAAGAAGGAGATAAGAAAATGAGAAAGACTACACTTTACCTTGTGTAGTAGGTGTTTGGAGACTAGTTGAAGCTTTATAATTGGAAATTTTGGTTCAACTCCAAAATCACCTAAGGTCAGCCCTATTTCTCAAAAATGAAAAAGGGGTGTTAAAATTTGAAAAAAATAGAAAGAAGAGGAAAGAAGGGTTCTAGTGTCCAATTCTTACCTTGTAGTCCAAATTCTCTACTAGTTCTTCTTCAAGTCTTCAAGTTCATCACCATGCATGCATGTCTCCAAGTGGTCTTCTAAGTACCTCAAAATCCAAAATATAAACTTAAGTTAAAAGAAGAAGGTGATGAGTAGGAAGAATTTAAGTTGAATTGAGGAGTGAAATTTCTTACCTTAAGAAAGGGGTGTTCGAATTTTTGAGTTTTAAGTGGTAAGATTGTTTGTTTTGGTTTAGATGTTTGAAGAAAGGAAGTATGTTTGATGTTAGGAAGAAGATGTTCTTGGAGTTATGAAGATGGGTTTGAAGATGTGAAGGACTTGTTTGAATATTTGAAGATATGAGGAAGTGGTACTTGAAGATATGAAGAACTTATGTTGAAGATTGAAGATGTGAAGAGTTGGTGTTTGAAGGTTTGAAGATATGAATGAATTTTGTTTGAAGATTTGAAGATGTGAATGAGGTTAGAGAGAAGTTAGAGAGAAGGAGGAGAATTTGCTTGAGAATTAAAATGTGTTTGGATAAAATTTTTGATAAATTTTTGTGCAAAATGGCCTCTTGGCCGTCCAAATGGGGGAGAGAGGGAGAGTTTTTTTGTTAAATTTGTGTCTTGTAATTTGTCTCTTCCATGGAGACAAAAGGAAAGTCAAAGTATGGGATGAGAAGGAATGTTGGAAGACTTCCAACATGTTGGCAAAATTAATAATAAAGAATTGATGTATGAGATGATGTGTATAATATTTGAATTAATGGTATAATTATACACAAGATGACTAATATAAGGTGTAAGTGTACAAGAGTTGGATGATATTTCTACTCCAAATCATCACCATGGCCGTCCACTATGAGGGCAATATGGTAATTCCATATATTTTTTTTTTTGTCCCAAATTTGATGATAATAGATGAAATATATCAATCTCCAAAATATTTAGTGATTGCCTTGATCACTTGTAAGTCTCATGATCACTTAATCTAAATCAAAATCTTAATTCTATAAGGTAAAAGTCTCTAAAATAAATAGTCTCTTAAAATTCTAAGGTGACTAATAAATACAAAAATAGTAATAGTGATCAATCAAGTGATCATAAATGAGGAATGGAATTAATGATGATCATGATCACAAGTAATTAAATAAAATGAAATAAAATACAAAATGTATATATTATTAATAATTACCCGTCAAAATGACGCGGTAAAATAGTCGATCAAAAGTATAGACGACAATAAGGATCAATTAATAGCTCGGAAAAATCGGGGCTTCACATCCTCCCCTCCTTAAAAGAATTTGGTCCCCAAATTCTTTTCAGAATAGTTCTGGATATTGATTCATGATGTCTTCTTCCTTCTCCCACGTTGCGTCTTCGTCTCGGTTGTGGTTCTGCCACACTACTTTAACCATCGGAATTTCTCTCTTACGCAACTGTCGTACCTGCTGATCAATGATCCGGATCGGCCTCTCGGTGTAGGATAGATTTTCCATTAGAGGAGGAGTATCTCGAGTGATGATATGTTCGGGATCTGGTTGATACTTCTTCAGCCTCGACACGTGTAATACATCATGCATTCCCGCGTATGGTGCTGGTAACTCGAGTCGATAGGCTGACTTCCCGATCCACTGTAGAATCTTGTAAGGTCCAACATATCTCGGACTCAACTTGCCTTCTTTCTTCGGATTGATCAATCCTTTCCGTGGTGAGAGTCTGAGAAATACTTCATCTCCGACTTCAAATTCCAAATCCTTTCTTCTCTTGTCCGTGTAACTCTTTTGGCGGCTCGAGCCGTGCGTATCCGCTCCTTGATCGCTTGACCTTCTCCATGGCCTCGAAATAAGTCGACCTTTGGAATCGAGGCGACTTTCGTTTCTCTTCGGAGTCCATTGGTCATCAATCTCCCAGTGTAGTGGGATCTACATTTTTGCCCATAAAATGTCTCGTAGGGTGCCATCCCAATCATGGCACGAGCAATATTGTAGGCGAACTCGGCAAATGGGAAGTGCGAATCCCAACTTCCTTGGAAATCCAACGTGCGGGCTCGCAACATATCGCCCAAGGTTTGAATCGTCGCTCGATCTGTCCATCGGTTTGTGGATGTCTTCTTTGTCTTTGAAACTTAGCGAGGTACCCAACTTCTCGTGCAAGCACTTCCAAAACTGGAGACAACCTCGGGCCTGCTGCGATACTATGTCAACTAGTACTCCATGCGGTCGAATGATCTCTCGGATATAAATCTCGCAAGTTTACGCAAGCTATCGTTTTCTTGATGGGTAAGAAGTGTGCGGGTTTCGTGAGTCGGTCTACAACTACCCAAATAACATCATGGCCTCATCGGTCTTTGGTAGATCCGTCACGAAGTCCATCATTATGTGTTCCCATTTTCACTCGGGAATCCTCTTCAAATAATTCCTTTCAAATTCTAGACGAGATTCATACTTATTGTATCTATTCATGAAGGATCTATCCCATCCTCAATATCAAAACTTAGGTGGCCTAGAGGCGCTTATATTCCATCCAAATTCCCATCACCCAATTTCCAATAATCATTTCGCAAAAATATCTCTAACAACCTTAGTGGTACGCAAAATTTCTTGTCATCACCTTGTAATAGACACTATTCATAGTACCCTATTCATGTGATCGTAACATTTGCACCACTATTCGATTATCACTTAACCAATCATTTGTACTCCACATATCATTCTAATGTACTATTCCCATAATTATTAGTTCAAAACATACCTCTTATAATTCAAATCCCGAATATATCCTTGCTTGTCCAAGCTAGTCAATACATCATTTACCTAAGAGAGTGATACTCATAATAATAGAGTCGATTTAACTAAATAGTCGACACCTATTCATATTGTGGTATATTTCTCGAACAATTGGTAGTAGATTTCATCGCTAAAAGTGCACGATCAACCCATAATCTCCACCTATCAACATGTAATAGTCGAGACCTCAGTAATCATTTAATAAGTTATTTCCAAAGTTGTAATCATATGAGTCGCTCCTTCAAAAATCTTGATAGCAATCTCAATTTCCCATATCCATAAGGTCCTTGATTATTCCGGATAAATGTGCACATCTCATATACTTTATATAGAATACTATTATCCGTCTCCTTGAAATTAATCAATACTTAGTACTCAATAACTAAGTCAAAATCAATCAAATTCCTATATCATGTGAGTGCCTAGATCACAATAATATTCCGAATACTCACGAGATAATCATTATCCCAAATTTAATTCACAAATGAGATATCATAACTTAAAAAAATATTTAGTGACAATTTGAGAGCCTATAATCGTCATATCCTTGACGTATCTTATCCACGATACCAAACAACAAGTCAAAAATTTGCTTATTTAAGCTCGTAGAAGTATTTAGAAAGAATAACACAATGGCACATCATCGGTAAATCATACTTAGTAATTCCCACACAATCATTCTCTAAAGTAATATCATTAGGCATCTAACTTCTATAATATATCATATGACCCAATTATATATTGTCAAGTGATAACCTTATATCCTCCATGTCTCATCATAATGGGGCATTATAGCCTTCAAATCAAGAAATTTCTAAATCACCTACATCCAAAATGAGGTATATTCATTAATGTAAAACTTGAATACACCCATGAAGTACAACACTAGTAATACCGAGTCAAAGATACTTCTGAACCAAAATACAACTGAATCTAATACAACAGAAAGCAAGGTACATCATGGAATAAGCGTCTACAATAACGAAAGTACAACTGACAATCAAGCTAACTAATCAGTGAGATCGCCATCATCATCACTCGCAGCTATGTCCATAATCGGGGCATGGTCAGGCTGAGGTGGCGCCTCAACCTCGGGCCAATCGACGAAATCTAACCACTGCTCGAATCCCTGTGCATCATCAAGCGGAGCAGCCTCAGGTGCCTCATGCTCTCCGACCTCGACTGGATCCTTCTCAGGATCATCCTCAGGGTCCTCCTCAGCGTCGGGTACGGGCCCCACCTCGGGTGGTGGCAATGGCTGTGCATTAGCTGCCAGAGCAGCCTCTAAAGCAGCGTCTCTCTGAGCTAGGGCCTGTGTAAGGTCCTCTATCACTGTCATCTGCTTGATGAGGGTCTCCTCCAAGCGCTCAACGGTGTCGCGAGATATGCGGGCGTCAATCTCCCACTTCTGGCGGCCGTCACTTGCTCTCTTCATTTTCTCTCGCACATTATCCATTATCGCGGTCCTTGATGACAATAGTCAGCTCGTTCTTCTCATCTTGGCTCATCGCCAAGTCTTGAGTCAGTCCCTATTGCGTTGGCGCTCCTGGCTGTTCTGCGTGGTCGCGCGTTCACTTTCCCGGTGCCAATGAATCATCGGTGCCGGTAATATTCCCGCCAAAGACAGGCATGGAATACATCCCACCATGTAGGCGGCGGCGGCTCCATCCGACCAAACAAAACTAAGGCGGATCGTCAAAGGTAAAGGAAAGATAAGGAGGGAATAAGGAAAAATTTGAACAAAGAAAGTCAGTCAAGAATCAACTAAGTAAAGACAAGTATGACTATGGAACCTCAAAATATGTGTTCTAACTTAGTTCAAACATCAATAAGACGGTTGGTTCTATGCCAATTTGAAATCGATTTCACACTTAATTGGTCAGGTCGCGGTACTACCCAAAACACAGACCGAGGGTCCTATCCGGGTCAGCTCGGTGTAAGTTTCTATCTTACTAGCCGAGCTCGATACCACTCTTCTTACGTCACGCCCCAAACGTGACGCGACGGCGATCCACAACTTAAATACAATAACCAAACAGTCCAGACAAATATCAACGAGAACCCAATGAGACAGAGTCTAAATAGCAGCGGAATAATTAAATAACAAGTGCGAGTACAACTTAAAGTCAACAATCCATCATCCAAATTACAACCCGAAAATCAACAAAATAGCAACTTAAAGTCAAAGGGTCCTACGCCCCTCAATTACAAACCCGAATGGAACAAAATACAAAAGTCCGACAACAACAAGAAATAGTAAATCCAACAAGCGTAGTACAAGGTCTCAATGCGAGCGGTTCAAAGATCTCCAACGAAATCCTCATCTAAGGTTTGAAAACGGTGGGGATGAGACATAAATCTCAGTGGATGGGGTGATCGTGTGCAAGTGTGGAGCAATATAGTTAATGTGCTTGATTATATGAAAACGCGCGTGAGTATGATGCATGAATCCACACACGATTCAAGCGTCGTGATAAAATAATACAATAGTATATTTATACGATTCAAGAAAAATTCATGGTCACACATGCACTATGTGATTTGATCAAGACGGTAGGATTGCGTGCGGAAGTGTAACGCCAATCCTATGCATGGCAAATAATGGTTGTGTACGGATTTGTAGCGCCAACCAATGCAAAACAGGTAGCGGTTGCGCATGAAATGTAACGCCAACCAAAACGGGCCGATAACTCCGGAGTCGTGTCGATCGGACATCGATTCCTTCGTTCTTCCTTGTAACTCCCGGTCAAGTATGGTCCAAGACCGGCACCTTATCGTTCCGTAGGCAAAGACAAAATCCACAGTGGAGCTTGCAAGGCTCGGATCTGTCATAATCATGATTATACCTCAAGACTACGACCCGCTTCCCTTGGACAAACTCCGTCCCTCGATTTGCGGGATTAGGACGATGGGGCCGGAAGAGTGGAATGGCAGCCGAGCTGCCGGTTCCATCCCCGACGTATCCATTCCGAGTGAGCTCGACACACCAAGTTGACTCGGCAGAAAGTAATTACAATTACAGTGATCAACAAGTGCAATCAGTATTATTGATTCAGGGGAAACATTTTAGGAAAATTTTTGAAAAACGCGAGTGGCAATTATGGCGTTGGTGGAGTATTTGGATGAAGATGATCATCGGAAGGATAAGAAATCTTCGATATCTTGAAAGATTAGGTGGAACATAAGTCCGTTATAGATTCAAAATAGCAAGTCGGGAATTCGCTCCGCGATCGGGTATTAATCGGTCAAATTGATCCGATAAGCCAAGGGTTTTGAGAAAATAAAATACTTAAATTAAATCTCCAAGTCAGAGAGTCCAGGGCTATTTTAGTAAAAGAGAAAATAATTTGAGTTAGGTCCTTTATAAAAGGAAAATTGTAATTTAGCCCGTTATGTAAAAAAACTAACAATTTTGGGGTTAAAAATTGAATAATTAAATATCCCGACCTTGAAAAATTATGAGGTCAGTTCCTAAATTCTCCAAATTGTTCATAGATTCAGGTTTTTAAAGTTTTAAGGTCGAGGTTTTATAAAAATCTCACATTGGCCCCAAATTTGTAAAAATTGCCAATTCGGACCTTAAGTTTTAAAAATTCGGAACTCACAAACCGGAAGAGATTTTAATGTGATTCCAGTTGGAAAATGTCACTAAGGTTAGTAGGATATTGGGACAAAATCCGTTTTTAAAAGCAATATGTGTAGGTCCTTTAACTTTTGAAAATTTCATTTTTGTCCCATTTTAAAATAATTGCCTTTAAGGCTTTTAGGGGTCCAATTGTTATGAAATTTGAACCTTGGGTCCAAAATATAATTAAGTTATAGTTAAGTTAGTATTTCCAGGTGCATGGGCTTCATAAGTCCTGGAAATTTCATTTGGGTCCTCAAGTTTAGTATTTTACACATTAGTCCCTCAATTTTAGAAAATTGTTTTCCAAGCCCTAACCACTTGGATTTTTGGAATACTTTTAAAATATGTAATTCCCAGTACCTTAAGAGTAAAAATTTCAATTTTTAAAGTTTAGGTCTAGCACAGTTTTAAAAATTGCAAAGTAGCCCTTAAACTTTCAAATTTTTACAATCTAGTCCTTGGGCTTTTAAAGGTTGATTTTATTTATCTTAAAACTCTTAAAACTTTATTAAAATGTCCAAAAGTTATTTTTGAACCTGAGTACAGTCCCAAAATTCGAAATTTGCAGAGGGGTCCTTTAACTTTTATTTTCTTGTAATTTAGTCCACCAACTTTCCATTTTTATATTTTTAAGTCCAAAATTGAAATTTAATCAATTACGCTCGACTTTTCCAGGTTATAAGGCATCCAAAACATAGATTTTAAAGATCATACACATGCATTTCCAATACATACAAGAATTCATCAAATAGAACATTAAAGTGTACATGCATGCACCTAAAATTCAATAAATAGTAAATTTGAGCAACTCTTGAGAATTTTCATGACTTGATTCATAAAATTGGCATGCAATACATAGATTATATATCTCAAGGGCTCATGATCAAAATTCTACATGCATTTTAATAAAAACACCTAGAAGTTGGAAAGTATTTTTCCACCCACCTAAAATTGGAAATTGTGAAATAAAAGGATAATTTCACAATCTTTGGATGAGGCCTCTTAGGTCAGCCCCTAAGTCAAGAAATATAAAAATTTGAAGTTAGAAAAATGAGAGAAAAATTAAGGAGAAAAAGAAGGAGATAAGAAAATGAGAAAGACTACACTTTACCTTGTGTAGTAGGTGTTTGGAGACTAGTTGAAGCTTTATAATTGGAAATTTTGGTTCAACTCTAAAATCACCTAAGGTGAGCCCCTATTTCTCAAAAATGAAAAAGGGGTGTTAAAATTTGAAAAAAAAGAAAGAAGAGGAAAGAAGGGTTCTAGTGTCCAATTCTTACCTTGTAGTCCAAATTCTCTACTAGTTCTTCTTCAAGTCTTCAAGTTCATCACCATGCATGCATGTCTCCAAGTGGTCTTCTAAGTACCTCAAAATCCAAAATATAAACTTAAGCTAAAAGAAGAAGGTGATGAGTAGGAAGAATTTAAGTTGAATTGAGGAGTCAAATTTCTTACCTTAAGAAAGGGGTGTTCGAATTTTTGAGTTTTAAGTGGTAAGATTGTTTGTTTTGGTTTAGATGTTTGAAGAAAGGAAGTATGTTTGATGTTAGGAAGAAGAAAGTCTTGGAGTTATGAAGATGGGTTTGAAGATGTGAAGGACTTGTTTGAATATTTGAAGATATGAAGAAGTGGTACTTGAAGATATGAAGAACTTATGTTGAAGATTTGAAGATGTGAAGAGTTGGTGTTTGAAGGTTTGAAGATATGAATGAATTTTGTTTGAAGATTTGAAGATGTGAATGAGGTTAGAGAGAAGTTAGAGAGAAGGGGGAGAGTTTGCTTGATAATTAAAATGTGTTGGATAAAATTTTTGATAAATTTTTTGTGCAAAATGGCCTCTTGGCCGTCCAAATGGGGGGAGAGAGGGAGAGATTTTTTGTTAAATTTGTGTCTTGTAATTTGTCTCTTGCATGGAGACAAAAGGCAAGTCAAAGTATGGGATGAGAAGGAATGTTGGAAGACTTCCAACATGTTGGCAAAATTAATAATAAAGAATTGATGTATGAGATGATGTGTATAATATTTGAATTAATGGTATAATTATACACAAGATGACTAATATAGGGTGTAAGTGTACAAGAGTTAGATGATATTTCTACTCCAAATCATCTCCATGGCCGTCCACTATGAAGGCAATATGGTAATTCCATTTATTTTTTTTGTCCCAAATTTGATGATAATAGATGAAATATATCAATCTCCAAAATATTTAGTGATTGCCTTGATCACTTGTAAGTCTCATGATCACTTAATCTAAATCAAAATCTTAATTCTATAAGGTAAAAGTCTCTAAAATAAATAGTCTCTTAAAATTCTAAGGTGACTAATAAATACAAAAATAGTAATAGTGATCAATCAATTGATCATAAATGAGAATGGAATGATGATCATGATCACAAGTAATTAAATAAAATGAAATAAAATACAAAATGTATATATTATTAATAATTACCCGTCAAAATGACGCGGTAAAATAGTCGATCAAAAGTATAGGCGACAATAAGGATCAATTAATAGCTCGGAAAAATCGGGCTTCACATCCTCCCCCCCTTAAAAGAATTTGGTCCCAAAATTCTTTTGAATAGTTCGGATATTGATTCCTCATGTCTTCTTCCTTCTCCCACGTTGCGTCTTCGTCTCGGTTGTGGTTCTCGCCACACTACTTTAACCATCGGAATTTCTCTCTTACGCAATCTGTTGTACCTGCCGATCAATGATCCGTATCGGCCTCTCGGTGTAGGATAGATTTTCCATTAGAGGAGGAGTATCTCGGTGATGATATGTTCGGGATCGGTTGATACTTCTTGGCCTCGACACGTGTAATACATCATGCATTCTCGCGTATGGTGTTGGTAACTCGAGTCGATAGGTCGACTTCCCGATCCACTCTTTGTAGAATCTTGTAAGGTCCAACATATCTCGGACTCAACTTGCCTTCTTTCTTCGGATTGATCAATCCTTTCCGTGGTGAGAGTCTCGAGAAATACTTTCTTCTCTTGTCCGCGTAACTCTTTTGGCGGCTCGAGTTTGTGCGTATCGCTCCTTGATCGCTTGACCTTCTCCATGGCCTCCCGAAATAAGTCGACCTTTGGAATCGGCGACTTTCGTTTTTCTCTTCGGAGTCCATTGGTCATCAATCTCCCAGTGTAGTGGGGATCTACATTTTTGCCCATATAATGCCTCGTAGGGTGCCATCCCAATCGTGGCCCGATAGCTGTTATTGTAGGCGAACTCGGCAAATGGGAAGTGCGAATCCCAACTTCCTTGGAAATCCAACGTGCAGGCTCGCAACATATCGTCCAAGGTTTGAATCGTTCGCTCGGTGTCCATCCATCGTTTGTGGATGTCTTTCTTTGTCTTTGAAACTTAGCGAGGTACCCAACTTCTCGTGCAAGCACTTCTAAAATGAGACAACCTCGGGCCTCTGTCTGATACTATGTCAACTAGTACTCCATGCAGTCGAATGATCTCTCGGATATAAATCTGCGCAAGTTTCTGCAAGCTATCAGTTTTCTTGATGGGTAAGAAGTGTGCAGGTTTCGTGAGTCGGTCTACAACTACCCAAATAACATCATGGCCTCCTCTGGTCTTTGGTAGATCCGTCACGAAGTCCATCATTATGTGTTCCCATTTTCACTCGGGAATCCTCTTCTGAAATAATTCCTTTCAAATTCTAGACGAGATTCATACTTATTGTATCTATTCATGAAGGATCTATCCCATCCTCAATATCAAAACTTAGGTGGCCTAGAGGCGCTTATATTCCATCCAAATTCCCATCAGCCAATTTCCAATAATCATTCTGCAAAAATATCTCTAACAACCTTAGTGGTACGCAAAATTTCTTGTCATCACCTTGTAATAGACACTATTCATAGTACCCTATTCATGTGATCCGTAACATTTGCACCACTATTCGATTATCACTTAACCAATCATTTCTACTCCACATATTATTCTAATGTACTATTCCCATAATTATTAGTTCAAAACATACCTCTTATAATTCAAATCCCGAATATATCCTTGCTTGTCCCAGCTAGTCAATACTTCATTTACCTAAGAGAGTGATACTCATAATAATAGAGTCGATTTAACTAAATAGTCGACACCTATTCATATTGTGGTATATTTCCTCGAACAATTGGTAGTAGATTTCATCGCTAAAAGTGCACGATCAACCCATAATCTCCACCCATCAACATGTAATAGTCGAGACCTCGTAATCATTTAATAAGTTATTTCCAAAGTTGTAATCATATGAGTCGCTCCTTCAAAAATCTTGATAGCAATCTCAATTTCCCATATCCATAAGGTCCTTGATTATTCCGGATAAATGTGCACATCTCATATACTTTATATAGAATACTATTATCCGTCTCCTTGAAATTAATCAATACTTAGTACTCAATAACTTTAAGTCAAAATCAATCAAATTCCTATATCATGTGAGTGCCTAGATCACCATAATATTCCGAATACTCACGGATAATCATTATCCCAAATTTAATTCACAAATGAGATATCATAACTTAAAAAAATATTTAGTGACAATTTGAGAGCCTATAATCGTCATATCCTTGACATATCTTATCCACGATACCAAACAACAAGTCAAAAATTTGCTTATTTAAGCTCGTAGAAGTATTTAGAAAGAATAACACAATGGCACATCATCGGTAAATCATACTTAGTAATTCCCACACAATCATTCTCTAAAGTAATATCATTAGGCATCTAACTTCTATAATATATCATATGACCCAATTATATACTGTCAAGTGATAACCTTATATCCTCCATGTCTCATCATAATGGGGCATTATAGCCTTCAAATCAAGAAATTTCTAAATCACCTACATCCAAAATGAGGTATATTCATTAATGTAAAACTTGAATACACCCATGAAGTACAACACTAGTAATACCGAGTCAAAGATACTTCTGAACCAAAATACAACTGAATCTAATACAACAGAAAGCAAGGTACATCATGGAATAAGCGTCTACAATAACGAAAGTACAATTGACAATCAAGCTAACTAATCAGTGAGATCGCCATCATCATCACTCGCAGCTATGTCCATAATCGGGGCCTGGTCAGGCTGAGGTGGCGCCTCAACCTCGGGCCAATCGACGAAATCTAACCACTGCTCGAATCCCTGTGCATCATCAAGCGGAGCAGCCTCAGGTGCCTCATGCTCTCCGACCTCGACTGGATCCTTCTCAGGATCATCCTCGGGTCGCCCCTCGGCGTGGTACGGGCACCACCTCGGGTGGTGGCAATGGCGTGCATTAGCGCAGAGCAGCCTCTAAGCGGCGTCTCTACGAGCTAGGGCCTGTGTAAGGTCCTCTATCACTGTCATCTCGCTTGATGAGGGTCTCTCCAAGCGCTCAACGGTGTCGTGAGATATGCGGGCGTCAATCTCCCACTTACGGCGGCCATCACTTGCTCTCTTCATTTTCTCTCGCACATTATCCAGCGCTCCTGGATACTCAGATTTGGTCCTTCCGCGCTCTTATGGTGTTATCGCGGTCCTTGATGACAATAGTCGCTCGTTCTTCTCATCTTGGCTCATCGCCAAGCGCCGAGTCGATCCCTGTGCATTGGCGCTCTGGGCTAGTCATATGGTCGCGCGTTCACTTTCCCGGTGCCAATGAATCATAAGTGCCGGTAATATTCCCGCTCAAAGACGGGCATGGAATACATCACCACCATGCGGCGGCGGCTCCATCGACCAAACAAAACTAAAGCGGATCAGTCAAAGGTAAAGGGAAGATAAGGAGGGAATAAGGAAAGGCTGAACAAAGAAAGTCAGTCAAGAATCAACTAAGTCAAGACAAGTATGACTATGGAACCTCGAAATATGTGTTCTAACTTAGTTCAAACATCAATAAGACGGTTCTATGCCAATTTGAAATCGATTTCACACTTAATTGGTCGGGTCGCAGTACTACCCAAAACACAAACCGAGGGTACTATCCTGGGTCAGCTCGGTGTAAGTTTCCATCTCACTAGCCGAGCTCGATACCACTCTTCATTGTCACGCCCCAAACGAGACGCGGCGGCGGCGATCCACAACTTAAATACAATAACCAAACAGTCGGACAAATATCGAGAACCCAATGAGACAGAGTCTAAATAGCGGCGGAATAATTAAATAACAAGAAATGCGGGTACAACTTAAAGTCAACAATCCATAATCCAAATTACAACCCGAAAATCAACAAAATAGCAACTTAAAGTCAAAGGGTCTTACGCCCCTCAATTACAAACCCGAATGGAACAAAATACAAAAGTTCGACAACAACAAGAAATAGTAAATCCAACAAGCGTAGTACAAGGTCTCAATCGAGAGCCGGTTCAAAGATCTCCAATGAAATCCTCATCTAAGATTTGAAAACGGTGGGGATGAGACAGAAATCTCATGGATGTGGTGATCGTGTGCAAGTGTGGAGCAATATAGTTAATGTGAGAAAACTTGATTATATGAAAACGCGTGAGTATGATGCATGAATCACACACGGATTCGCAAAGCGTCGTGATAAAATAATACAATAGTATATTTATACGATTCAAGAAAAGCGAGTTCATGGTCACACAGCACTATGTGATTCGGTCAAGACAGGTAGGATTGCGTGCGGAAGTGTAACGCCAATCCTATGCATAGCAATCTTTGATATCTTGAAAGATTAGGTGGAACATAAGTCCCGTTATAGATTCAAAATCGCAAGTCGAGGAAGTCGCTCCGCGATCGGGTATTAATCGGTCAAATTGATCCGATAAGCCAAGGGTTTTGAGAAAATAAAATACTTAAATTAAATCTCCAAGTCAGAGAGTCCAGGGCTATTTTAGTAAAAGAGAAAATAATTTGAGTTAGGTCCTTTATAAAAGGAAAATTGTAATTTAGCCCCGTTATGTAAAAACTAATAATTTTGGGGTTAAAAATTGAATAATTAAATATCCCGACCTTGAAAAATTATGAGGTCAGTTCCTAAATTCTCCAAATTGTTCAGAGATTCAGGTTTTTAAAGTTTTGAGGTCGAGTTTTTATAAAAATCTCACATTGGCCCCAAATTTGTAAAAATTGCCAATTCGGACCTTAAGTTTTAAAAATTCGGAACTCACAAACCGGAAGGGCTTTTAATGTGATTCCAGTTGGAAAATGTCACTAAGGTTAGTAGGATATTGGGACAAAAGCAGTTTTTAAAAGCAATATGTGTAGGTCCTTTAACTTTTGAAAATTTCATTTTTGTCCCATTTTAAAATAATTGCCTTTAAGGCTTTTAGGGGTCCAATTGTTATGAAATTTGAACCTTGGGTCCAAAATATAATTAAGTTATAGTTAAGTTAGTATTTCCAGGTGCATGGGCTTCATAAGTCCTGGAAATTTCATTTGGGTCCTCAAGTTTAGTATTTTACACATTAGTCCCTTAATTTTAGAAAAATTGTTTTCCAAGCCCTAACCACTTGGATTTTTGGAATACTTTTAAAATATGTAATTCCCAGTACCTTAAGAGTAAAAATTTCAATTTTTAAAGTTTAGGTCTAGCACAGTTTTAAAAATTGCAAAGTAGCCCTTAAACTTTCAAATTTTTACAATCTAGTCCTTGGGCTTTTAAAGGTTGATTTTATTTATCTTAAAACTCTTAAAACTTTATTAAAATGTCCAAAAGTCATTTTTGAACCTGAGTACAGTCCCAAAATTCGAAATTTACAGAGGGGTCCTTTAACTTTTATTTTCTTGCAATTTAGTCCACCAACTTTCCATTTTTATATTTTTAAGTCCAAAATTGAAATTTAATCAATTATACTCGACTTTTTCAGGTTATAAGGCATCCAAAACATAGATTTTAAAGATCATACACATGCATTTCCAATACATACAAGAATTCATCAAATAGAACATTAAAGTGTACATGCATGCACCTAAAATTCAATAAATAGTAAATTTGAGCAACTCTTGAGAATTTTCATGACTTGATACATAAAATTGACATGAAATACATAGATTATATATCTCAAGGGCTCATGATCAAAATTCTACATGCATTTTAATAAAAACACCTAGAAGTTGGAAAGTATTTTTCCACCCACCTTAAAATTGGAAATTATGAAATAAAAGGATAATTTCACAATCTTTGGATGAGGCCTCTTAGGTCAGCCCCTAAGTCAAGAAATATAAAAAATTTGAAGTTAGAAAAATGAGAGAAAAATTAAGCGAGAAAAAGAAGGAGATAAGAAAATGAGAAAAAGACTACACTTTACCTTGTGTAGTAGGTGTTTGGAGACTAGTTGAAGCTTTATAATTGGAAATTTTGGTTCAACTCCAAAATCACCTAAGGTCAGCCCCTATTTCTCAAAAATGAAAAAGGGGTGTTAAAATTTGAAAAAAATAGAAAGAAGAGGAAAGAAGGGTTCTAGTGTCCAATTCTTACCTTGTAGTCCAAATTCTCTACTAGTTCTTCTTCAAGTCTTCAAGTTCATCACCATGCATGCATGTCTCCAAGTGGTCTTCTAAGTACCTCAAAATCCAAAATATAAACTTAAGTTAAAAGAAGAAGGTGATGAGTAGGAAGAATTTAAGTTGAATTGAGGAGTGAAATTTCTTACCTTAAGAAAGGGGTGTTCGAATTTTTGAGTTTTAAGTGGTAAGATTGTTTGTTTTGGTTTAGATGTTTGAAGAAAGGAAGTATGTTTGATGTTAGGAAGAAGATGTTCTTGGAGTTATGAAGATGGGTTTGAAGATGTGAATAACTTGTTTGAATATTTGAAGATATGAAGAAGTGGTACTTGAAGATATGAAGAACTTATGTTGAAGATTTGAAGATGTGAAGAGTTGGTGTTTGAAGGTTTGAAGATATGAATGAATTTTGTTTGAAGATTTGAAGATGTGAATGAGGTTAGAGAGAAGTTAGAGAGAAGGAGGAGAATTTGCTTGAGAATGAAAATGTGTTGGATAATATTTTTGATAAATGTTTTGTGCAAAATGGCCTCTTGGCCGTCCAAATGGGGGGAGAGAGGGAGAGATTTTTTGTTAAATTTGTGTCTTGTAATTTGTCTCTTGCATGGAGACAAAAGGCAAGTCAAAGTATGGGATGAGAAGGAATGTTGGAAGACTTCCAACATGTTGGCAAAATTAATAATAAAGAATTGATGTATGAGATGATGTGTATAATAATTAATGGTATAATTATACACAAGATGACTAATATAAGGTGTAAGTGTACAAGAGTTAGATGATATTTCTACTCCAAATCATCACCATGGCCGTCCACTATGAGGGCAATATGGTAATTCCATATATTTTTTTTTGTCCCAAATTTGATGATAATAGATGAAATATATCAATCTCCAAAATATTTAGTGATTGCCTTGATCACTTGTAAGTCTCATGATCACTTAATCTAAATCAAAATCTTAATTCTATAAGGTAAAAGTCTCTAAAATAAATAGTCTCTTAAAATTCTAAGGTGACTAATAAATACAAAAATAGTAATAGTGATCAATCAAGTGATCATAAATGAGGAATGGAATTAATGATGATCATGATCACAAGTAATTAAATAAAATGAAATAAAATACAAAATGTATATATTATTAATAATTACCCATCAAAATGACGCGGTAAAATAGTCGATCAAAAGTATAGACGACAATAAGGATCAATTAATAGCTCGGAAAAATCGGGGCTTCACACTTATCTTTTGGAAAGTTTTATCTATTTATAGATAAATGAAAATCCGATTAAGATTTTTGAGTATTATCTAAATTTGAAAAATGATGTCAAATCTAATTGTTGGACTTTAATTTCTTGATCTAGTATTTATTGATTATTGTAAAATTAAAAAATGTAGTGTTATACCTTAACCATCATTGAAAATATTAGCATTATATGTTGGATAATTTGGATGGTGTAAATCGAATGGTCGAAAATAAATAGAGCGAAGTAACAAATGATGAAATTGCCTCGCTCACGGTGTTTATGGTATCCGGCAATCGCTTTGTCAAGATACAACGACTTACGTCTTGTGATAGAAACACTAGAAATCATAAGACACTTGAACTTTATAGTGTTTTTGAACTCTCGAGAACTTATGCATAATGCAAGATGAATTCAAATTTTTGATGTCAAAATGAATTCTTGGGACTGCTATTTATAAAGCACGGTGCCTCTTGATTGGGTGCAACCCAGGTTCGGATCGACCGTGCATCGGATCGCGCCCGTGATCAACGGCTAGATCGATGGTCCAAATTGCATCCAATTGAAGGAACACACATACACCCATTCACACTGGACAATCGTGTCGATTCACGGTCCCTCATCATCTTTGAATAGACATGCCCAATCGCGCTTGCCTGCCACATGTCGCCACTCGGACGACTATGACAAGTCATCGCCACCGCCACATCACCGAGCCACTAGACCGAAACCTGGTTTGATTTTTCAAAACTTTAAGGCTCCTCAAAGCTCCTCGCGATGATGCGTACGTGCAAAGTGCGTATCTAAAGCACCCAATGCAACTATGTGCGGCGTGTGCGGGGGCTCACTGCTCGGCTCGGACGGTGCTCGCACCATCCCGGTGGTATTTGAGCTAGCCAAAGGCTAGTGAAAATTGACTTGGTTCACTAGGGTGTACCATAAGGAGCTCCACAGATTACTCATTATTAGTGGTGAAGCTCTTTATGAATTAGTCAAACATTTAATATGTTTCCAATGTGGGATATGGTTTTCCGTATTCCCACCCTTTTATATTCCATATATAAAAGGCATTTAAAGTGGCTATTTTTATGCATTTATTTCTTATTAACTCGACATTGGTTTTGAGAAATTCAAAATGCTAAACTCGTCTACCCCAGATGTAGATTACGTTTATCTCATTTATTTCATACAACGAAAAAATGAACTCACTTAAATAATTGGTCAAAATCGGGTTAAAATCCAATTTCTTAAAACCAATTCCAACAATCCCCACATGAATGAAATAAATGCATGAGTATGAGACACTAAAGAGAGTTCAAGCGAAAAGCTATTGCATCGGAGAGGAGCTTGTGGCTTTGAACCTTCCTTAGTGGAATACTATCGGATTTACTAGGATGTACAAAGTATGTGATGTCTTGAACTGTTCATTTGTTTGTGTAAACCACAACAACAAAGATATCACGCAATATCTTTCCTAACACCATATGGTTCTTACGATTGTGTCCATTTTGGCCCTGGACAACATCTTAGATTCATATGTGTTTCGTTGAAGCGCCCGTCTTCAAACTTATATAGGTGATCTCCTCTTAAGGGTATCCTATCATACTCCACTTCTTTCAAGTATAGGAATCATTAAAAGTTTATAACTTAACCACACCACATTCTCGCAGGTTTTTCCACTTGGACATGAATGAGTCAGAATTTGCTCCAAGTGATTATCCGAATATTCATAACTTAGTTATCCCATTGAACCAAGGTCTTGGGATCTCCAATTCATAAGGTTGGATTACCGCTATGAACACTCTTGTTTTGTGGATTTTAAGCCCATTCCTTTCGATAAGCAAAGTATACTTGATCTCTATTCAAACCTTTAGTTAACGGATCCGTTAGTTCTTTTTTTGATTTCACATAATCGATTGTAATAACCCCATTTGAGATCAATCGCCTAACGGTGTTATATCTTTGACGTATATGTCGAGACTTACCATTGTACATACTATTATGAGCCCTTCCTATAGCCGATCGACTATCACGTGTATCATGATTGCGGACCATCGGCTTAGGCGCAAAGGAATATCCTCTAAGAAGTTGCGAAGCCATTCTCGCTTCTTGACCAGCTTTATCCAGAGATGTAAACTCGATTCCATCGTGGATCGAGCTATACACATTTGTTAGAGGATTTCCATGACATTGCTCCACCACCAATGGTAAAAACATAACCACTAGTGGACTTGAAATCTTTTGTGTCGATACCAATTAGCATCACCGTATCCTTCTAATACAGTTGGATATCTTGAGTAATGTAATCAATAATTTAAGGTGAGTCTTAGATATCTAAAAACCTTTATCAATGCCTTCCAATGGTCATTGCCAGGATTACTCATAAATCTACTCAGTTTATTAATCGCATAGGCAATATACGGACGAGTGCGTTTGTTACATACATTAGGCGCAATAATTCGAGAATATTCTAGTTGCGATCACAGGCTTACCCCGATTTTAGCTAAGTGTAAGCTAAAATCAATAAGTGTTTTATTTGGAGGATTTGTCATAAGCAATGAACTTTCAAGTATCGTCTCAATATAATGAGACAGTGACAAAACAATTCCATCATATGTTTGAGAGATCTTAATTCCCAAAATAACATCCGCTACACCCATATCTTTCATATCAAAATGTTTGGTTAACATTTTCTTAATATTCATGATTATATCATGATTACTACCCATAATTAACATGTCGTCAACGTAAAGACAGACAATCACATAAGCATTAGGTGTGTCTTTAATGTAAACACATTTATCGCACTCGTTAATTTTGAAACCATTCGACAACATAGTTCTGTCAAATTTCTCGTGCCATTGTTTCGGAGCTTGCTTAAGGCCATACAATGACTTAACGAGTTTGCACACCTTCTTCTCTCGCCTAAGAGCAACAAACCTTTCGGGTTGTTCCATGTAGATGTTTTCTTCTAATTCACCATTTAGAAAAGCCATTTTCACATCCATTTGATGTATCTCAAGGTTATGCAATGCATCAATAGCAATGAGAACTCTAATTGATGTGATTCTTGTCACAAGAGAATGCGTATCAAAGAAATCAAGGCCTTCTCTTTGTTTAAATCCTTTAGCTACTAATCGGCCTTGTACTTGTCAATAATTCCATCGACTTTATATTTTCCTTTAAGGATCCACTTGCATCCTAAAGGATTATTTCCAGTGGGAGATCCACCAACTCCCAAGTATAATTTTGCATAATGGGATCTATTTCATTATTAATAGCTTATTTCGAATAGAGCTTCGGACGGGACAATGCTTCACCAATTATCTTTGGTTCATTTTCTAACACATAAGTTAGAAAACCTGGACCAAAAGACATATTTTTATTTTGGCCCTTTTGTTGCGTGTTGGTTCTTCATCACTTTGATGATCACCATCCAGTGATTATGTGTTCTTTTGCGGAATTTACTTCTTTTATTTCTTGACAAGGAAACACGTCTTTGAAAAATACAAAGATTCCTTGATTCAATAGTTGTACCTTCTTGTACATCCGGAATTGCAGATGTGTGCACTAAAAATCGATATGCACTCTGTTATTAGCATATCTAATGAAATGAAATCAATTATTTTAGGCCTTATCTTGACTTGTTTTGGTTTCGATATTTCTACTTTAGCCAAACACCCCCACACGTTAAGGTATTTGTAGGAAGGTTTGCGACATTTTCATAACTCATACGGAGTTTTATCTTTATTTTTGTGTGGTATTTTATTAAGAATGTGGTTAGCCGAGAGAATTGCTTCCCCCACAAATTCCGAGGTAAACCCGAATTTATCAACAAAGCATTCATCATCTCTTTCGAGTTTGGTTTTTGTGTTCAAAGCAATATTGTTTGATTGTGGTGAATAAGGAGTGTCGTTTGATGAATAATACAGAATCCGAGCAAATTCATCAAAAGGAGCTCATTATTCTCCACTTCCAACACTTAGAATTATCTTACTTCGCTTGCTAAGTTGATTTTCAACCTCATTCTTATAGATTTTAAAAGCTTCTAAGGCCTCATCTTTACTTCTCAAACGATATACATAATAGTATCTTATGCAATCATCGATAAAAGTAACAAAATATTTTTTCCACATATAGTTTGTACAAACTTTGAATCCCATATATCACTATGAATTAACTCTAGAGGTTCTCAGTATCTCTTTCAATCGAGTGGAATGGTGTTTTGGCCATTTTTGCCTCAACACGATTTCACACTTGTGATGCGAATCTATTTTAAAATTAGGTAGTAATTCCAAGTTTACTAACATTTTAAAGTGTTAAAATTCACATGTCCTAATCTAACATGCCATAAATTTGAACACTCAAGCAAATAAGAAGCATTCATTTTATTGCCTTCAAAGTTTCGGAGTATATTCATTACATTCATCGTGAAGTCTATTTTCTAAGTACCCATTACCTATGAACTGTCCGCTTTTCATATGTACAAACTTTTGAGCCTCAAATACTAGTGTAAACCCTGCATTGACCAACAACGATCCCGACACTAAATTCTTCCGAATGTTTGGAACATGAAGGACATCAACGAGGGTCGACTCCTTGCCCGAGGTCATCCTCAAGCACCACCTTGCCATGACCGATAATCTTAGAAGTTGCATGATTTCCCATGAATAATTTCCTTCCATTGATCGGAGTATACATTGAGAGCATATCTTTGTCGGAGCATATGTGGTGTGTAGCACTGTGTCCACCCACGATTCTCTCGGGTTATCCACCATGTAGAACTGTTGGCTTCAAACACAACAACCGAGAGATCAAGCTCGGACATATCAATTGACACCGATTTGTCCTCGGTCACATGCACTGGTTACGATTGGCTTTCTTAGGAAGACGATATTCTTTAGCCTTGTGATTCGGCTTTCCACAATTGAAGCAGTTCCTTTGAACTTTTTAGCCTTCCCCTGTTTCTCGACCATTGACCATTCCTGGGTGCTTTCTCTTTTTGCTAGCATTGGGCTCCACCAAGTTTGCTTTTGCTTCCATTGGAAGCTTGCGATTAATTGCGGACTTGCGAATGTCTTCTTCAATTTGCAATCCGACAATTAATTCTTCAAGTCCCATCTCCTCCTACTTATGCTTCATGTAGTTTTTAAAATCCTTCCATAGAGGTGGTAACTTCCCTATAATAGCAGCTACTTGAAAGGATTCACTCAAGACAATTCCTACGCAATTATATCGTGCGAGAATGAGCCGAATCTCTTGAACCTGGCTGATCACGAGTCTTGGTGTCAACCATCTTAAAATCAAGGAATTTGCCGACAACAAATTTCTTTGTGTCGCATCTTTCGTTTTATACTTCTTTCTCTAAAGAGCTCCACAACTCTTTAGCGTCTTTACCGAACAATACACATTATACAATATGTTGTCATCCGTTGAGAATGTAGTTCCTACATAGGAAGTTGTTTTGACTCCAAACATCGAACGCCATTCTCTTCTCTTTATCGATCTCCGTTTCCCCCGCGGTTGGAGCATCCTCCGTAAGGTAACGAGCAAGGTTCGAGTAGTAAGATAGAACATTTATCCGGTTTCTCACCCGGTGCTTGTTCGCAAAAATATTTGGATCTCTATTTGCAAGTGTACAATGTAGTTTATAGGATAATGGCAAGCAAGTCCGTATTCCTCAAGGATTGACGCAAAACAATTAGGTTATAATAACATCGTATTCCAATTTTATTGAAACAACCGAATATCACAAATTACAAAAATGAAAATTAAAAATAAAAAGAAATAAATTTCGAACCCAACAAGTATATTCAAAAATTACGAAAGCAACCCTAGGCACATAATCTCAACATATGTTTTCAATATTAAATACAATTAATGTTTCACAAAACCAATTCATGCGTTTCTATGGGTTCAATTCCTAAACTAGTTTATTCCCCCTCGCGGGTGGCGCATAAACAGTAGATTAATAATAATTGAGTTCTCTCGGTTCATCACAACTATTATTAACTCCCAAAAGATCTTTGAATTAAAATACTCCCCATAAAAGTAAGTAGTCTCCGATACATTACCCTGTTTATGTCTCAATTCGATTTTTATCTCGCTAGAACTCACCTCCCGGATTATGGACTAACAAGTATGACACGCAAATTATTGGCCAAATAATCAACAATTACGAATAAGTACTCGATTTCATAAAATAGAACACATGAATCAATTAAGAAAACAATTAATCAAGATTTAACATGAATCCACAGTTTTGATTATGCCTTAGGAACCGAATGATTAGTCAAACATTGATAACAAATTCATAGACAAACTTGAAATCAAAATTGTGACATCGTTTAAGTACATACAAGAGATCTAAACTAAGAAAGAAAACCCTTCTTGTCGGGATGAATCTTTCTTCCAAGCCTTCAAGCTCTTGTGCTTTCGTAGATGTGAAAAGCCTTGTGGTGTTCTTCATAACCTAGCCCTCCTCTCTCGAGAAGACCTTTGATCTTTATAATGTTGTGTATTTTGGTGTGTTGTATGTTGTATCCTGAATTAATTTTCGTGCAGCCCTTGGGTCCATTATATAGGTGCTTGGAGAGATCACTTGTAGAGTTTGAGTAGGAAAAGGACACAAAAATCCGCCACAGACACGGCCGCACGGGCCGTGTGAGTTTCACACTTTCACTCCACACGGTCGTGTGGTCTCATACGGCCAGACCGTGCGGCTTAATTTCGCCCCTGTTTTCTCCCGAACACTTCACACAGACATGTAGCTATACACAGTCAGGTCACAAGGTCCGATCATGTGACTGGTTTTCGTCCGATTTCTTCATTTTTTTGATCTTATCTTTGCACTCGTCAATCTTGTTTGGGCCTTCCAACTGATATCTTTTCAATTTAAGCTCCGCTTTCGTAAAACAATTACAAAAATACGCAGTATCATGCCCTTCTAAGGAAACCAAGTAAAACACACTAAATATGCGTGCAAATGCATCAATAATGTATCAAAATAAGCCCTTAAATGCACGTAAATATTACACGTATCAAAATATCTCAAACTTAAAGCAATGTTCGCCCTCGAGCAAATTAAGAAAAATAATCTCACGGGTACAAAGAACACACAAGAACACTATAAACATTCAATACACTTTTGACTCCATATCTAAGTAAACCATGCAATTCATTATCAAGAAGCCATCAATCACAAGTTCGGTATAATTAATACTCTCTCCAGTAATTGACATCGCGACTCACAAGTAAATAGTGTATCACTCAACTCTCAAAGTGTATGGTAAGTGTTTGCACTCAAAATCAATTCAATGAATATAGAATTACCATAAGCTTGCAAATCGTCTAACTCTCTACCACTTTTGTGTGCATAACTTAAGAATAAAAAAGAACTTTCATTTTTGTAATGTAAGGCTCTTTGGTAAGGGTAGAAAAAAATGGATTAAGTGCTTGACTTGAGCAAATAGAATAAGGACAAAGACTTACAACTCACCAACCCAATTTTATCATAAAACTCATTTTTTCAAGGTATTTTCTTTTTTTCAACTAAACTCCACCATTTTTCTCTTTTTTTCATTCTTAGGCCTTTTCGCACTTTTTTCTTTTTTCAAGCTCTCAATTTTTCAAAATTTCCAGAATTTTTCTTTTATTTTTTGCTCGATTTTTCTCTTTCTTTATCGAATGTTTCTTTCTTTTTCGAGCTTCATTATTCTTTCATTTACCTAGATAATCGTCCATCCTCTTTATTTTGCCAACTTTCTCTCTTTTCACAATTTCATCACATCTCCCCAAACCATTCTTCTTCTATAAGCTCAAGTAATTTTAGGGATAAAAATCATTTTTCAATTTTAAAGATCAAAACGTGGCTAACAATAAAAAGTTAAGGCTCAAATTGGCTAACTAGGGAATCATGAGTTCAAAAGCGATTAAAGCGATTAAAGGAACAAAAGCTCATAGGCTTATTTTTCGCAACATGATCAAATACACAATTTTCTTAACTATTGCCAAACAAATAAATGACATATTCTCAACCATTCTTCGCATTATTCATAAAAATATATCATCTCATAACATCACATGCTCATAGTAAAAATCATACGGAAGCTTTGTACTCTTTCGAAATCTTGATTAAAATCTCACACAAAAGAAATTAAACATGCTAAAGCAATAAACGTGCTAAAAATAAAAATAAATAATAATAAATAAAAAAATTAAAAAATTTAAAAAATAAAAATTAAGGCAATTTTATGCTCTACATGCAATGCAAAATGAAACAAGATACTAATTTACGCATTCTTGACAACCCCCAAACTTAAAATATGCTTTGTCCCGAACTTATGAGGAAATTATCAAAGAAAAGAGGAATGCATAAAAAGTACTTACCCGGATCGTCCGGTGAAGCCGAGAACTCGTCCGTCAAATTTGAAACTTGGAGGAGCGGTCGCACGGTCGGATCGTGTGCGCCCACACGCCTGTGTGTGTCTGTCATGTCTTTTTTTTTCTTTTTATTAAACCATGGAGTTTGTCGCGACGCTCTTGGATTGCCACCCACAAAGCGCTAAGTTTTACGTCTTGACCCGGACTTGATTTCTAACATCACCGCCGTTAAACCGTGTCGTTTGAAATCCTTGAGCCCTCATATTATGTACCATCCATCGACGAATGGCATTGCACGAGTTTTCTCGGATTAAGTTTAGTATTAATTAGGCTATAATAACATCGTATTCAAATTTTATTGAAGCAACCTAGGATATCACAAATTATAAAATCGAAAATTAAAAATAAAAAAGAAATAAATTTCAAACCCCACAAGTATTTTCAAAAATACGAAAGCAACCCTAGGCACCTAATCTCAACATGTTTCTTCAATATTAAATCCAATTAATGTTTCACAAAACCAATTCATGCGTTTCTATGGGTTCAATTCCTAAACTAGTTTATTCCCCTCCGGGTGGCGCATAAACAGTAGATTAATAATAATTGAGGTCTCCGATACATCACAACTATTATTAACTCACAACAAATCTTTGAATTGAAATATCTCCCAAAAATGTAAGTAGTCTCCGATATATTACCTTGTTTATGTCGAATTCGATTTTCGTCTTACTAGAACTCACCTCTCGGATTATGGATAAACAAGTATGACATGCAAATTATTGGCCAAATAATCAATAATTAAGAATAAACACTCGAGTTCATAAAATAGAACACATGAATCAATTAAGAAAATAATTTATCAAGATTTAACATGAATCCACGTTTTGATTATGCCTCAGATCCAGAAAGATTAGCCAAACATTGATAACAAATATATAGTCAAACTTGAAATCAACATTGTGACATTGTTTAAGTACGGACAAGAGATCTAAGCTAAGAAAAAACCCCTTTTTGTCGGGATGGATCTTTCTTTCAAGCCTTCAAGCTCTTGTGCTTCCGTAGATGTGAAAGGCCTTGTGGTCTTCTTCGTAACCTAGCCCTACTCTCTCGAGAAGAGCTTTGATCTGTGTAATCCTATGTATTTTGGTGTGTCGTATGTTGTATCCATAAATTTATATTCGTAAAGCCCTTGTTTCCTTTTATATAGGTGCTTGGAGAGATCACTTGTAGAGTTCGAGTAAGAAAAGGACACAAAAATCCGCCACAGCAACCGCAGACAGCCGTGTGAGTTTCACACTATCACTCCACACGATCGTGTGGTCTCACATGGCCAGACCGTGCACTTGGTTTCCCCCCTGTTTTCTCGAGAACACTTCAAACGGACATGTAAATTTACATGGTCAGGTCACACGGTCATGTGGTCCCACATGGTCCGTGTGGACCGGTTTTCATCCGATTTCGTCATTTTTTCGATCTTCTCTTTGAACTCGTCAATCTTGTTCCATCCTTTTAAGCGATATCTTTTCAATTTAAGCTCCATTTCCTATAAAAGGTTACAAGAATACGCAGATATCATGCCCTTCTAAGGAAACCAAGTAAAACACATTAAATATACGTGCAAATGTATCAATAATGCATCAAAATAAGCCCTTAAATGCAAGTAAATATTACACGTATCAAAATCCCCAAACTTAAAGCATTACTCGTACTCGAGCAAATTAAGAAATAAAATCTCACAGGTATAAAGAATACACAAGAACACTATAAACATTCAATCTCATTTGACTTCGTATCTAAGTAAACCATGTAATTCATTATCAAGAAGTCATCAATCACAACTTCGCATAATTAATACTCTCTCCGGTAATTGACATCGTGACTCGAAGTAATTAGTGTATCACTCAACTCTCAAAGTGTATGGTAATTGTTTGCACTCAAAATCAATTCAGTGAATGTAGAACTACCATAAGCTTGCAAATCGTCTAACATCTCTACCACTTTTGTGTGTACAACTTAAAAAAAAAAAGGACTTTCATTTGGTTGTAATGTAGGCTCTTTGGTAAGGTAGGAAAAATTTGGATTAAGTGACTTGACAAACCTAATTTTATCATAAAACTCATTTTTTTCAAGATATTTTCTCTTTTTCAACTCAACTTCACCATTTTTCTCCTTTTTTATTCTTAGGCCCTTCTTCCCGTTTTTCTTTTTTTCTTAAGCCTCAAGCTCTCAAATTTTCAAAATTTCCAGAAATTTTCTTTTCTTTTCTTTTCTTTATTTTTTGAGTTTCTCTCTCTTTCTTTTTCAAAGATTTTTCTTTCTTTTTCGACCTTCATTATTCTTTCATATACCTGACATGTGCTAATCCCTCTTTCTTTTGCCTATTTTCTCTCTTTTTCACAATTTTACCACATCTTCCCAAAACTATTCATCTTCTATAAGCTCAATTATTTTTCAAAATTTTAAATATCAAAATGTGGCTAACAATAAAAAGTAAAGGCTCAAAGTGGCTTACTAGGGAATCATGAGTTCATAGGTAGGCTTTTTAGGCTAAGTAGACTAAACAAAGGTGGCCGTAAATCATTTTCAAAAATTGCACACACACATGGCTTCAATGAAGATACCAGAGCAGTTCTAGAGTTCTAGCAATCATGAATGACACACTCAAGAAAAAATAAGACTGCATAAGATAACAACAGATTAAAGGCACAAAAGCTCACAGGCTTATATTTCGCAACATTTGAAATACCCAATTTTCTTAACTATTGTTAGACAAATAAATGACATATCCTCAACCATTGATCGCATTATTCACAAAAATATGTCATCTCATAACATCACATGCTCATAATAAAAATCATACGGAAGCTTTGTACTCTTTCAAAATCTTGATTAAAATCACACACAAAAGCAATTAAACATGCTAAAGCAATGAACGTGCTAAAAATAAAAATAAATAATACTAAATAAAAAAAATCAAAAAATTTAAAAAAATTAATGCAATTTTATGCTCTACATGCAATGCAAAATGCACAAGACTAATTTACACATTCTTGACAATCCCCCAAACTTAAAACATGCTCCGTCCGAACATATGAGGAAATTATCAAAGAAAAGAGGAATGTGTAAAAAGTACGACCGGATCATTCCGATGAAGCCGGTAACTCGTCCGTCAAATTTGAAACTTGGAGGAGCAGATCGCACGGCCAGGTCGTGTGCGTCCACACGCTCGTGTGTAATGTCATGTCTTTTTTAAACCCCCGGAGTTTGTCGCGACGCTCTTGGGTTGCCTCCCACAAAGTACTAAATTTTATGTCTTGACTAGAATTTAGATTTCTAACATCACTGTCGTTAAATCGTGTAGGTTGAAATTCATGAGCCCTCATATTCATGCCATCCATCGACGAATGGCGTTGTCTCGTTTTCTTAGATTAAGTTGATTGATTGCTTGAGAATTTGCCCTTTTGATGTTGGCCTCCCACGCAGTAGCAATTTTGGGCTACTTGTGTCTCCAAAGATTTCAGTCTCGTATTCAACAAAAACGATGTTAGAAACAAAGCGATAAGAAAAAATTATTTACCAAAAAAATGAAAAAACCCGAAAATAATATAAAAATTACAAGTTTACGGTGTAGTTTATAGGATAATGGAAAGCAATGTCGTATTCCTCGGGGATTGACTTCAAACACTTAGTCTATAATAACATCGTATTCCAATTTTATTGAAGCAACCGGATATCACAAATTATAAAAATTGAAAATTAAAAATAAAAAAAAAAATAAATTTCGAGCCCCACAAGTAATTTCAACAAATACGAAAGCAACCCTAGGCACATAATCTCAACATATTTCTTCAATATTAAATCCAATTAATGTTTCACAAAACCAATTCATGCGTTTCTATGGGTTCAATTCCTAAAGTAGTTTATTCGCCCTCTCCGGGTGGCGCATAAATGAGATTAATAATAATTGAGGTCTCCGATCTATCACAACTATTATTAACTCCTAACGAGATCTTTGAATTGAAATACTCCCCACCAACATGAGAATTAGTCTCCGATCATTGCCTGTTCTCACTGCCGGATTATGGACTAACAAGTATGGCATGCAAATTATTGGCCAAATAATCAACAATTAAGAATAAGCACTCGAATTCATAAAATAGAACACATGAATCAATTAAGAAAACAATCAATCAAGATTTAACATGAATCCACGGTTTTGATTATGCCCTAGAATCGAAAGATTAGCCAAACATTGATAACAAATTCATAGACAAACTTGAAATCAATATTGTGACATTGTTTAAGTACATACGAGAAAACCCTTCTTGTCGAGGATGGATCTTTCTTCCAAGCCTTCAAGCTCTTGTTCTTCCGTAGATGTGAAAAGCCTTGTGGTGTTTTTCGTAACCTAGCCCTCCTTTCTCGGAAGACCTTTGATCTTTGTAATCTGCGTATTTTGGTGTGTTGTATATTGTATCCCTGAATTAATTTTCGTGCAGCCCTTTGGTCCTTTATATAGGTGCTTGGAGAGATCACTTGTAGAGTTCGAGTAGGAAAAGAACACAAAAATCCACCAAAGGAGCCTGACGGGCCGTGTGAGTTTCATCTTTGTCACTCCCACACGGTCGTGTGGTCTCACATGGCCAGACCCGTGCGGTTTGGTTTTGCCCTGTTTTCTCCCGAACACTTCATACGGACATGAAGATTTACACGGTCAGTCACACGGTCATGTGGTAGCACACAGTCCGACCGGTGTGACTGGTTTTTGTCCGGTTTCTTCATCTTTTCGATCTTCTCTTTCCATTCGTCAACTGGTTCTAGCCTTCCAACCGATATCTTTTCAATTTAAGCTCCATTTCTGTAAAAGTTACAAGAATACGTGAGTATCATGCCCTTCTATGGAAACCAAGTAAAACACATTAAATATATGTGCAAATGCATCAATAATGTATCAAAATAAGCCCTTAAATGCACGTAAATATTACACATATCAAAATCCCCAAACTTAAAGCATTACTCGCCCTCGAGCAAATTGAGAAAAATAATCTCACTTTCGGGTACAAAGAATACACAAGAACACTATAAACATTCAATCTCATTTGACTCTGTATCTAAGTAAACCAGGCGATTCATTATCAAGAAGTCATCAATCACAAGTTCGGCATAATTAATAATCTCTCTCCGATGAATTGACATCGCGACTCGAGAAGTAAATAGTGTATCGCTCAACTCTCAAAGTGTATGGTAAGTGTTTGCACTCAAAATCAATTCAATGAATGTAGAACTACCATAAGCTTGCTAATCATCTAACATCTCTACCATTTTTGTGTGCACAACTTAAGAATAAAAAGAACTTTCATTTGGTTGTAATGTAGTCTCTTTGGTATGGGTATGAAAAATTTGGATTAAGTGACTTGACTTGAGCAAATAGAATTTAAGCACACGTAATTGCAACTCACCAACCCAATTTTATCATAAAACTCATTTTTTCAAGATATTTTCTTTTTTCAACTCAACTCCACCGTTTTTCTCATTTTTCGATTCTTAGGCCTTTCTCGCCCTTTTTCTTTAACCTCAAGCTCTCAATTTTTCAAAATTTCCAGAATTTTTCTTTTATTTTCTTTTCTTTCTTTTGCTTGATTGTTCTCTCTTTCTTTTTCAAAGATTTTTCTTTCTTTTTTGAGCTTCATTATTCTTTCATTTACCTAGACACCGCTCATCCCTCTTTCTTTTGCCAACTTCCTCTCTTTTTCACAATTTCACCATATCTCCCGCAAACTATTCATCTTCTATAAGCTCAAGTAATTTTAGAGATAAAAAGAAAATTTCAATTTTAAAGATCAAAATGTGGCTAACAATAAAAAATAAGGCTCAAAGTGGCTAACTAGAGAATAATGAGAATCATGTGTGATTTTAATCAAGATTTTAAAGATAACCTTAAATCATTTTCAAAAGTTGCCACACACAAGGCTTCAATGAAGATACTAGAGCAAGTTCTAGAGTTCTAGCAATCATGAATGACACACTAAAGAAAAATAAGAGTGATAAGATAAAAGCGAGTTAATGGCACAAAAGCTCATAGGCTTATTTTTCGCAACATGCTCAAATACCCAATTTTCTTGACTATTGTCAAACAAATAAATGGCATATCCTTAACCATTCATCGCATTATTCACAAAAATATGTCATCTCATAACATCACATGTTCATAGTAAAAATCACATGGAAGCTTTGTACTCTTTCGAAATCTTAATTAAAATCACACACTAAAGCAATTAAACATGCTAAAGCAATAAACGTGCTAAAACCGAAAATAAATTAAAAAATCAAAAACAATTGTAGGTCCCAAAGGGGTGTGAGTAAGGTTTAGAAGGGGGTTGAATAAACCTTACCAACTTTTCGAATTTAGTCCTTTTAAAATAGTTGAGTTAATTTCACGACTATGTCCTCGACGGACAACTAAGTTAGTTAACCAAATAGAGTTAGCCACACCAATGCACTTTCGGATTTGTTGATAATATAACTCATTGTTTAGTCTAATACTTAACTTGGTTGTGATGAAATTTTCATGGAAGACTTAACACCCTTGAATTTTGTTTAAGTTTGTTTTAACACTTGGTTTTAGCACTTTGTTAATTATAAGTTGGATAGCAAATTATCGCCAGATATAAAATGATATGCATAAATTAAATCTTGAAATGTACATGACACATAATTTTTAGAGGTTCAAGATGGGGTAATTCTTCTAATCCTCTCTTCTCCAACTCCCTGGAGGAATCCACTAAGTATTGATCGAGTATAAAGTGGTTATCGCCCCGATCATCTGAGTCTTGATCACACGGTGACTTGATCCTTTGGGACTCGACTCCTGAGATGCTTGGTCACACACACTAGCTTCTCGTCCGACTAGCCTTCTTCACGTAGGCGGCTGCCTTGCTACTTCACTCACTTACTCAAGTTCCTTGGATTTGATCACGAAGCCCTCCAATAACTTAAGACCGGTTCGACCTTGAACCTTTCTACACTCCTCCTTTGAATGTAGACCCCTTTTGATTCTTCAAAAGTTTCATCTTCAACAGTTTGAAGTTGTCTTTCCTTCATGACTTGGTGTTGGATCGATTTCCTTCAAATTTAGGCTTGAGGATTTGCTTGAATAACTTGAGAATATTTTTGGTGTTCTGATTCGAATAATAGCTTGAATATTCGTGGTTCAGGTTTTTTTTCTCTCAAAGTGATTCCTCGGCCTTTTTTTATAGTGAACTTTCAAAAATCGCCCATTGAAGAGATCGTTGATTTTCTAAACTCACTTGTGTTCGTTGGCTTGTCTTGTTGCGAGTCATTGATATTGACATTTCCTCGTATTAAATGAGCATTGACTTTTTGTAGTCCGACACAAGGTGCCATTGGTTTTATCCTTTTGCACGCTTCGGGATCGAGCACTTTAAGACATGGCAAAGATGGAAGTATTACTTGTTTAGGTAATATTCTTGACTCTGGCAAGAACGAATTTTTTTCGATTAACTTCTCTTTTCATTTTGCCTTTTCCCTGTGTGACTTGAATCGCTCCAATGATTGAAAGACTCATCTGTTACTTCAACTTTGATTTGGCTTGGCTTCTTTGCTTGACTTGATCGACTCTTCTTACGGTTGTATCAAAGTCGATACTCCTTGATCGGGTTCTTGACTTCTCCTCCTTGCCATACTTAGTTGTTCCTGCGGAGTCTTTATTTTAGACTTGGTGGACTTCTTGTATATCCAGGCATAGTTGTCTGACTTTCAGTAGAACCCTATCTATTGCAATACAAATTACAAGGAAAATGGGGTGCCAAGTTTACGGTCTAAGTTTTACATGGCATTCATCAAAATCTAAACAATAAATTTCCCAACAATTTCCCCATTTTTGATGATGCCAAAACTTATAACATACATACAAAATGTAAATAGCAAAGATACATACGACAATGTAGAAACAGATAATGTATGCGTGGAATCGATCTTTTTATTGATCATAACATTCTTGTCCTTTACACAATTGTTTACAAAGTGTATCGAGCAACATGGTATTCTATATCTAAGCAGAATATAGAAATTACACAACTTTTATTCATCGTATTAAGACTTACATACATATGTATTTACAATAGTAAAATACATGAAGGGATGGACAACAACACTTCATCGCCTTCCCGCTTGCCCTTTTTTCTTCTTCTCTCTGTCGCCCTATGTTCTCTTTCTTTCTTCTTTTCTTCTTTAGTTGCCTTCTTTTTCTCGTAGGCTCTTCTAGCGCCTTCGTCTTTTCTCTTTCTTTCTTTTCTTCGTTGACTCTCTTCCCACAACTCGATCTTGCCTCTTATTTTCTTCTTCAATCCTTTTTACATATTCAAAGATTTTTCCTAGCCACTTCCATGTTGGCTACTACGTCATACTCCAGCCCAATAGATCCCTCTTTTCTTTCTTGGATCTATGTATTCAATGTTTTTGGGTAGAGGTCTAGGTCCAAGCCTCTTCCTCCATCGCTTCTTCCTCTTCCTTCCGGGCGTGTATTGTACTAAAGCCTTCTTCTTTCCAAGCCAGAGAGCGATCTAGTAGTCTCGCTCTGTCGCCTTTTTCGCATGACTTGAGGCCTTTTTCCCAATACAAGTCCCAGGTTTGGGCCATTGACATGCCTTCAAGTATCTTTCGAATTTGAGCGTTTTGAATTCATCAACTGATCTAGGCTCGTTTCGACATCCGAAATGGCATCGCATATCTCTTCCTCGTTTGGAATGCCTCCGTATTTTTCAAGTATATCCATCACGCGGCATCCATTTTTCCTTCGACCTCCTTCATCCCTACTTCTACTATTTTTCTCTTCTCGGACATAGGCAGCCAGAGTGTTGGAGCGTCGAGTCATTTGGAAGTTTCTTTGATTATGTCATTTGTGACAAGTCCTTGTTGAGGGGTTCTAGCAACCATTAGAGTCATATCCTTTGAACCTTCCCCCCTCAATCGCTTTTCCCTTCTTCTTTTCTTTCTTCTCTTTCTTCACATTCTTTTTTCTTCTTCTCAACAATTTTGTGCCCTTTTCTTTCTCGATTCTTCAGCCTTCTTTCAACGTCTTTAGGTATTTCTCTTCCCCTTTTTGGCATCATCAAAGAAGAGAGAAACCCCTGGAAACATGCCAACAAGCATTAAATCTAGGCGGCCGATTTGAGTTTTGCTTGGATTCTCGCCGCAAAGTATCTTTGTTCAAAATTCCGAGCGGGTGGCTTTTGATTTGGCTACCACAGACTTCATTTCAGCCATAAGAAGGCTGAACTTTTCATTCATATTCTCCTCTACGCGAGAAGTTCTTTTCGATGAAATTCTCGCAGCTAGATTCCATTTCGGTGGTATGAGAGGCATGCATCCTATCAATATTTTCTTGCATCCTCGTCTTCATGTCGATTATCGGCGCTCCAAACCAGCATCTTATTGTACAACGCCTTAAAGTATTGAACTTTTTTGTTCGAAGCCGCATTGTGCTCCGCCGACACCATTCCCTTATCTCGTACCACAATCCCTCGTAATCGTCTGTGAGGGTGGCATCTCTCTTGTCTAGTCGCATATCAAGTGAAGCTTGGTACCGTTCAATCTTTTCAATCTCACCGAGTATTGTCTTGAATACCTCACGTACCTCAAGAAATCACCTCGGTTTGGTGGCGCCAAGCAAAGATCGAAATCAAAATCTATGGGGACTATGGAGTCGGTGGGAATTACCGGATCTGGTCGAACTTTGAAACGGCGATGTTCACGGGCTGTTTCTTCTTCACGGTCGGGTAGCTCAAACGGAAAGGAAAGTTTTGTTCAAATGCATCATCACGCACATATGGAATTGAGGATTCAGCTGTTTGTGCTTGTGATGATTCAGAGTTGAGTAGTGCCTGCTGCAGACTTTGGGAGCTGTCGTGCGCAGATGACTCGATCTCAACTGGGCCTTGGTGAGATGATTGGCACCGGATCGAGCCTCACTGTCTTAAAGCCTTCTTCGGCCTCGATGGTTTTCGCTAAATGAATTTGCGTGTCCTCACCGCACTATTAGCGTCATCGGACGAGGATGAGTCTTGAAGGCTAGGCTCATCATCAAAATTGAACTTTTGGCGAGCAGCCTTGAATTACGGCTTACTCGCACTTGGTAGAGCTTCCTTAGCCGAGTCTTTGTGATGTTCGGTTGGAGTAGACTCGCCTTTATCTGCGCAGATCCCGGGAAGGTTGTATCGGGATCATCCTGGGAGTCATGAAGAGCACGATTTCCTCCTCGAATCAACAATTATGGTATGAGGAATGCTCTTATCGCCTTGATTTTTACCTAGGGAAGTCTCAACCTCCGTAGGCCTTCATTACCTCCTGCAGTCTCAATCGCGCTGGGCCTTGTACAATCCCTTCGACAGCGCACTGTCTTAGGGTCTTCTACTGATGGCATCCACAAGAGTCTCAACTCGTGGATTGCACTTTCATTGCCCAGTGTTAACTCCGGGCGGATACATCTTGTGCCTCGACCGCATCGCAACATCCTCGCCTTTTCAGAGTTGGCTTGGCACTTCACTTGGTGAGATAGACTCAACGTCCGAGCCTCTTTAGTGTCAACTTGCTGTGTTTCTTTTTCTCATTCCTTCTCCACTTCGCCTCCTAGATTCATGGTGGAGTCATCTGCGCAGCATCCTCCGTCCTAGTCTGCAGTGGAGGAGTTTTCCCCTCTGCACACACCGGTGAGTGACTTGTGATGGGGTCACTCTTCTCGGACTCCTTGTGTCCTTTGAGTGTTCGGTAGTGGGGCGGGTGGTAAGACACCTTTAGTAGGGGTTGGCTCGACTTGGGTCCCCAAGTTCCCGTTTCATCACCATGTCCCTTAGATCCGTCTTCGAGTGAATCGGGAAAGTGGTTGCAGCAATAACAATGGCAATCTTCTCGCACCACTCCCAATGGATCAATCTCCAGTTGAGATCCGGAAGACTCTCCGGTCCTTCCATCAGCTCTTTCTCATGCAACAGTGTGGATTCCCGCATGGCTTGCTGCATGTCCAACTTTTCTTGTGCAGCAACGGGGTCCAAGTCCTCATCACTGTCTGAGAGTATGTCGAGATGAGGATGAGTATGGTCAGTGGTTCCAGTGAGAGGACAAATCTTTGGCTTTCTCATGAGCTTGACTTCCTCGGCTAATCTCTCCTTCTCTTTTTCCTTGAAGATCTGCAAGATATCCAGGCAGTTATCTTCATCAAGTGCCTGGACCACTGTGGTCAATCCGAGGAAGTTCATCAATTCTTCTTCTTCCTCGATGAATTCGGGTGTCGAATCGCTCCTTGATCGACTAAGCTTCCATTTCCTCCATTCTCTCAGGCGATTGGATGTCCGGATATTGTGGCGAGAGCATGATCACATCATCTTCATCATCTTCTCCTTGTTGCCCTTCCTTTTCGTGAATAGAAGGCAACATACTTTCTTAACTCAACTCCTTCAAAGAAGATCAGGGGGTAGAGTGGAGACACAATCCTCGCCACGGAGGGGGATTCATTGTCTCCGATGCTTCTTGTTCCTACTTCTATCCACGGTTGGGTCTTCAATTTGCCTCTACCTGATCGGCCTCAAAGCAGACTGGTTTTTTTCATCAATAACTTCGAGACTGCATTTCTCCAACGAGTCTAAGAGATCTTTTCGGTGAGTTGCAGATTCAGTTTGTCTTCTCAAGTTCGTAACGCTTGATGAGTCTTCTTTTGGTCCTTACCGTGAGGAATTTCTGGTTCGGATATGGTTTCCTCGCATTCTGGGCAAAGCGGGGGCGGTGCATCCATCTTTGTCCGAGGAGCCGCCTTTCTTGGCTTGGCGATCCTCTTTTTTTGATGGTGGAGAAGGTATTTGAGGTTCCTTCTCCGCCGGCCGTGGGCGGTGACTCGGGCTGCAGGGCAGTGCGATTTTTTTTTTTTTTTGGGCGGTGGCTTCTTCAGCATTGTGTGGGGCTTTTTTTTTCTTCGGAGGAGGAAAGTGATTTGTTTCTTCGGGATCAACCGATTCCCCCTCACCGTGTCCGCCTCTTGGCCTAAGCTTTTTTCCGGGCTCCCGAGAGATTTAATCGGAACATCTTCTAGTTGACATGGAATGCCTTTCCATGTCGGAGTGGAACACCCTTCACCTCCATCAACCGACCAACTACAAGGCCACAACCCAAGGATCCTCCGAATGACCCAATATTTCCAACATTCTCGCGTAGTCTGTGTAGATGAATTCCCGCCAGATTGACCTTTTTCTCCTCCATGATCGCAGCCATGACAATCGCTTTGTTTTGGATAGCCGATTGAAGCTTCCAAACTTTATATCCACACATTTCGCGATGATATCCATCAACTTGTGATAATCGTCCTTCAACATCTTCTTATCACTCAGAAACCACCTTCGCAAAGACATTCGGTCGGGCTACTTCTTTCCATGCAGCCCAAGTTTACATCAGCCTCAAATATCTCCAGACTCCTTCCGACGCAGAGAAACAATGCTCCGCTAGATCTTCAAAGCAGATGATGGTGAAGTCCTTTCCGTGAACAGAGGATTTGATGCCTTCGTCATGAACCTCAGCATTCACATAAGATCGTGCTACCTCCTCAATGTATGTCATCTAGAACTCCATCGTGAGAAAGGGTTTGATCTAGATTTCTCTATTTTGTCGGCTATCTTCATCACAAGGGTTTCATCGGAACCCTGTTTAACCATCCCTTCGAAACTACGATAGACCAGTGTGGATTTGCTTTCCTAGCTTGGTGAAATCGTAGGTTGATGCCATTTCTCTTTTCGTAGGGGCATCTCCTCTTCAACTCGCCGCCTATTCTCCTGGCTCCTCTTCACTTATTGGTTCTTTCCAATACTCCAACATCGGTTTCTTTCTAGGTCGTCTTCCAGGGGGTATTCTCTCGAATCAGCCACCTCATCCCGCTCGGGCTTGCCTTTTTCTTAGGGTCGTCTTTCACCGCCCCACTTTGGTTTCTCCCCTTTCTACAACGTTAATCTCCGCAGTCGGAGTTTGAGAGAGCACTCTCGCGACTCCTCCGATTCCTCGTGGATGGCTTCTCCATCCGGGGTAAGAAACTTCACACAAAAATGATATATGGAAACCGCCGCTTTTAGATGGTAAAGCAACGGCCTCCCGATAATCGTGTTGTACTCCGAGTCGGCGTTGATAATTTTAAACGTGGTGATGATCCACTTGTGCAATCCCTATCCCATCTTGATGGACAAGTCGACTTCCCCGAGCGGAATAATCATTCCTCCTCCAAAACAAAAGATATTATCATTACATGGACCAACATAGTTGTCGTCCACATTCAGCCTTCTTCCGAAAGCTCGAACATAATTGACCGATGAATAGCTCCCCGAGTCGATATGAATTATGTGCACCGAATGCCCAAAATAGGTGTCGTAATGACCAGGGGGTCGGAATGAGGTGGACCACCTGGTCGGCATCCATGTTCGAGAAGACAAAGCAACCCATCGGTTGGCATTCTCTAATCTCTCGCCACCCCGACCGCCTCTCTGCGTGGGTAGCTTGCCTAACATCTCGCTTTTCTTTTCCTCTTCGAGCGGCTATCTTCGCAAAGATTAGTATTAATTTTATTAACGCGGACATCATCAAAATATCCCTTCCTTGATTCTTGTTAGCAAAGAACGGCAGTGATCTAGATTCGGCAATTGCTCCGAATTTACACGTGAGCGAGCGTGGTGGTGGTGGTAACTCGTGGACTTACCTCTTTAGGTCGCCCATCGCTTGCGCATTATTTCTCGATGAGGTCAAAGACTCATCCGTGTCATGGCCTATCGACTTGTGATAGGCGCAATATCTCCGTGCATCCAACTTTGCAGGCTCTAGCCTCAAAGGCCGAGACGGTGGTAGTAAATTAAGACCAGTATCTCATTCCATATCGCCGAAGGAGTGTGGGTCGAGCACTCCTTAGCGCAGATAACCTCGGCTCGCACTTCTTGGCGCGTTTTATATCCTGTGGTTGGGTTCTCCAAAAAGGCCTCGAAACCCGACCCGACCCCGAAGTGGACTCCTTTCCATCTTTCTTCATGCCCCCGCCTTTTGCTCGGGACGTTGTTGGGCCGCCGGCTTCTTCCGCATGAGATATGGCGCTCGCGCGGATAAGAAATTCTCGATATGAGGTCGCCCCGATTCATGAATAGAATAATTGAACCATGTTTCGAGCGAGGCCGCCATTGCCGTGATCAAAATGGCATCATCCAAGACTAGCTCCATCTCCCGAACCGATTTATTAAACCGAGCTATGTAACTTTTTAAAGGCTCATTTTTTCCCGCTTAATATTTACAAGGGAATATTTCGTGTGGCTCGGACTTTGGAATAAGAAAATGTGTTATAAATGCGGGCGCAGTCGCCCAGGATCGGATGGACCTTTGCGGCAGGTCGGGAACCAACGGTGGGCTCGGTCGCCAGCGTTAATGGAAACGCCCGCATAAAATTGCGTCACACCGGGACTATAGAGTTTCATCCACGCTAAGTATTTGTGGATGTGTGTCGTCGGGTCGGTCTCTCCATTGTATAGACCGACTTGTGGAATTTTGAGCTTTGGCGGCAAAGGAGTTGACAAGATATCGGGAGCGAATAGTGACACCACGCAGGGGGCTTGTGACCGGTGCGGTCTTTGGTACTAAACTTCTTCGTAACCATCTTCCAATTCATTTAATTGGCAGCGGAGACACAGATTTCCGCCTCTCGCTCCTCCCGGTGGGCTAGGACCTGGGTTTGATTGCCCGAGTCGGCACTCTTTCATCTAGAAACCAAGCCCCGGAACTTACCGATCGCGAAGGGTGAAGAGGATCAAGTCCGGCCGGCCCCGCAAAACACAGAGCGGGTGCGGCGGTGGCGTGTGGGCTCGGGTGCGACTCCGCCACGTGGCTTTGCTCTTCTACATCATCACGCGGTCGTCTTCTCTCATGGCGACCGCGCTGTTCATTGCCAGAACTAGCCTCCTGGCCTTCATCGCGAGGAGGCGCAGGGACTTGAGGGTTAACATTAATATTTACTGGGGGTTAAGTGGGTGAATATTTGCAGGAGGTGGAGGCGGTATTTGCGAATTAGTAGTTGCAAGTGTTTGGGAGATGAGTTGATTCATTTGTTGAACGAAAGTGGGGTTTGCGATGAGTTGAGCAAAAGGGAATAAAGTCGTGCTCCCGCCCTCGGGCACGTTCGTCCTTTTCAAAGGAGTTAATGATAGATTTACCCCGACTTCATGTGACTTGACTAGCTAGGAATTTGGACTGGATCTAGACGGGTCCTCCTTCTAGCGCCAATTTGTTGACGTGCATTTTGGTCAACAAGCAAGAATATACGGAAATGTGATACGTGGAAAAGGAAATAAACTCTAATTCAAGGCTAATTCTGCCTTTTTATATAAAAATGAAATGAAAGCTTCATTCGGTTTTTCTTTTACGGTTGTGCTTTTACAAGCATTTTTTCTCTATTATTTCTCTCTTGTCTTTTTCCTCATAAATGAGGCCTATTTATATTCATTTCATTTGTGGTTTTTTAATAATTGCTATTGATGACGCCCGAGTGAGTGGAAGATGTTGTTCCACGTGGCCATCCGAACGCATATCACGGGCCCACGGGGAAGACGTGAACCGAAGTCGGTGACGCGGTTGGGTTATCGATGACGCCACTGTTAGGCTCGGTGACCCCGAGCCCCACTCCCGAGCCCATTTCCGAGCCCAAGTTTTGTGAAATGCGTCGTGGGAAATTTAAAGAATAATTATTTGCCCATGCTTAGCACTCCATTAGCACCCAGAGGTCGCCACGTGTTGGAATGTGGTTAGGATGAGTCACCGTGGCAAAAACTTGGCTAGCATGCATGATTAGGAGAGGACATGTGTCCTTTTTAAGTTATTTTACTAATTAGTGCAAAGATGACTATTGAAAGCCCACTTACTAAAGGGGTATAAAAAGCCTCATTTTAAGGAAAGAGGGAAAAAAATCCTAAAAAAAAGAAAGAGCACTTGTAAACGCACTTCTGTAAAAAAGACCGACCCCGATTTTCGGCTCGGCATTATATAAAAAGCGAGATCAGCCACAAATAAACGCTCATTACGCACATTTATATTTCCACGTGTTAAACTTTATACATTCCCGCTTGTTGACAAAAACGCACGCGTCAACAACTATTATACTTAATACTAAAATAATTTCAAAGGGACACTTGTCGTTCCCTAAGCATTCATGCTGGCCAAGTGTTTGCCACTTGTCAACTCATCTGGTTGTTATGCCGACAAGTGTCAGTTTACTTGTGCTAATGGTGCACTTAACCTTCCTTAATCGGATAGTTATCCTTTAAATTCCCCACCATAAATCTCCCACCAAGGTTGAGCTCGGGTGGAGCCGAGCCCAACTCATGCCACATCATCGTCGGTTCGCGTCATCGCTCGGTCCGTCCGTCTTGGCCCCGCTGGTCCCACATGTACATGGGTGAATGGCCACGTGGGTGATTTGCTTCAAAGACAACGGGTGTCATCAAAATATTTCTTGAATTATTCTTCTATGCTCTTCCCCAATATTAAAACCTTATTTAATTTGATCAATGTAATTAAAATAAAAGAAGTAGGCTATTTGTTTTTCCATAATCACTTAATTTAATTCAATGAATAGTAAATAAAAAGTTCTCAAGCTAGCTTGTGCACGAATGATCTTGCTATCTAGGCTAGGCTAGATAATGTAGTAATTGGAACTGTTTTAAATTTTTGACCCGGGTAACATTTATTAATTCATTTAATACATTACTCTGGATTTAATGAGCACTTTGAATTTTCTATTTTATTTATTATTTAATCATAAATTCTATGTTCATATTATGCGTTATGTATTTCAATATAAAAATTTTATACCCAAAAAAAAAAGTAAATTGCCGTAGTGATTGTTACAATTAAACGCATCTCGTCACCGCAAGAAAATTACAGTTCATCGTGAAATGATTTTGTTACTAAATTTTACAGATTTACCTACTAAATACCTATCCTACTTGAATAAAAATATTATTTTTTCTCAAATTATACAAACAGATCACCGATAGTTTTTAAATTTACGCACATAAATACGGTAGGTATTTAGCAACAGTTTTATAATATATATGTAAATATTTACCTACAAAGAGTTTACCACACTACGATTATGTTAATAAGTACATGCAATCTGATTTTTTCATATGGTGCTTTGTGATATATTTAGTTTTAGTTTTAGTTTTAGTTTTTCGAGGAATTTCTTTGTGACGTTAATTATGCTCATTTGAGAAAGACCAACATACTTCATGTCTTTACAAAGTTTTATCTTTCTACATCATATGCATTAATGCCCTAATATATATAAAAGTTATATTGCACTGTTGTTTTTCACTAGTTTTATTTGCTTCATCTTGGCATTGTTATAATCGGGACACTCTTTTTCTTTTCAGGAGTTTTTTCGCAATGGTGGATTTTACCTTAAAAGGTTTTAACGAGGTTCCACTACACGGCTAGCTCTCGGCCTTGTGAGCAAAGACTTTTCTCTTTTATTTTTATTTCATCACTCTCGACCATTTTTGCTATAAAAATGTAAAAGTTATATATTTGGAACAGAATTTGCGTGGTTTCGCCAAAGTCATGTATGACCCAAATATGATTCGAATAGATACTATATTATAAATTACCAATAAAATAACATAGCACACCGAAAATTTCGTCTAATATCTTCGCAATAAAGATAGGGTGACATATAGAACCGTCAATTTTCGCTCACCCGATGAGCCGCCCGACCGCCTGGTAAAGTGGTCGAGCGGGCTATATTTTCTTAGGCCGAAATGAGTCGGGATTTTTGGCCTGACCCATTAGGCCCGAAAAACCGACCGGCCGGGCCCCGATTTTTCTTTGTATTTTCATGGGTTCACGGGATGGGTTGGGCTCCCAAAATAGCGCCCGGCTAATGATTGGCCGGACTGGCCCAATTTTTGCTTTGGCCCTAGATCGGGCACCGGTTGGCCCAACCTCCGGCCCATTTGACACTTCTAGTGACATAGACATGATAACCCCTCCTAGTCTATTTACCATCATAAAAAGTGTGAATACGCACTCGATTACTATTAAGGAGCTTCTCAAACAAAAATTACTATTAAAGAGTGTTGGAAATTTGGGTTTTGATAAAGTGGGCATCAACCCGACTTTGAGCAAATTTTTTGGTGGCTAAGTATTTAACTTTGGAGAAATTAAATTGTAAATTATAAATCTACGTTCCGAGTAGATTTAGTATTTTTTATTTCTCAAAACCAAATTTCGGAGAGTGAGAGATTAATACACGAAGTTAGTCACACAAATGGGCATTATGTAAAGGGAGTTGAAAGGTTTTTTCTTCATCCAACATAGGATATAAAGCATAGTTTACCATAGTATATATACTAGAAGGTTTTATTAAATACTATAACACAAGTAGATTATCACAAGTGGGCCACACACACGCGTGCGCCTGCACGACCCGGCCTCATCGTGGGCCTTGGGCCGACCGGCCCTTTGGGCCCAAGTCCCGAACCACTACACTTTTGTCACAAAAAAATAGGCTTGGCCTGACTCAAGTGACTATTGGGCCGCTGATGAACCAAGATATTGCAAGTGTCCAGATTCATATGTGTCATTTGGAGTTTGTAATCCTCGGATAGTAGCATTGATGGGGTTGTAACTCCCGGATAGTGGTCATTCATGTGGTTGCAACCCATGGCTATTACAAGGATGATAATTGCCCACTCACAATATAGATTTAATTCCTGTAGGTTGGATTTTGTTACCTAAAAATAGTTTGGTTTCCATTGCGAATACACACATGAAATTCATATATTACTCGCATATTTCGAAAGTGATTTTAAAAGTGTTAATAACATCTCAAAAAACACTTCATTTTGCATTCGTGTCCAACATACCAGTTCTCGCTCTTTCAAGTTCGAAAGGTATTTTTGTGTCCGTGGTGCTACTTTTTTGACAAGTTGTATTAGTCTAATTCTACTTTTGTTGTAATTTTTTATTCTGTTTGTAAAAGTCATTGTTGATGGCTTCCCGTTGTAACGCTCTGTAATCAACAATCGCAAGACAAATTTGTACCTTCATGATGGCAAGGATAAATAGAACCTTAGCTTGGAGATGAACCTGATGAGAAGATTTTCCGGTGGTTCTTTGGAATTGTATTTGTTGCTAAAAATGCGTTGCGTGTGAAGCATGGGCTAGGATGATGATTTCCTATGCCGTGATTACGCCCTTAACGGGCTTAGTGAAGCACTTTCTTGTATGTATTGTGTGGTTTGATATGAACTCAGGTTATTTTTCCAAAATGTTGATGGTTTTGAAAAGAAATACGAAATGAGGATGTCTTTTCCAAAAGGTTCGTTATTTCTAAGTTTTGGATTGTAAAAATGATGATTCCAATAATCTATAAATATGTTGAAACTAGTCTAAAAGCTTCAATCGATCCCGCATGATATTCATGCTAAAGGGATGTTGTTTAAATGAAAATTTCGAATCATTTGCATCGTTTAGATGATGTTACAAGGTTAGAAAATTTTCATAAATTCATAAATGCATAACTGGAAGGAAATTGGATTAGTGGCCTGATTGTTGATTGATAATCGAATAAAGCATTTGAAGGTCTGAATCTAAATCCAAGAAAGTTTCGAAGAGAGACTCGAGAAAATTGTGTTTGAATATTTTTAAGAATTCTAACGGATCATGCGATTGTGGGGATATGGCCACACTTTCTGTCTCACTTTTGATTTTTTAGCTTAAGTTGAAAATTTAAGTGTTACAGAAGGTGTTACGAGATATCGTAATACCAAAGATAGACACGAACCACGATTTTGAGAAGGTGTTGCCTAAGGTGTTGTAACACCAAAGGCAGACACTGAAAGACACTTGCAGGAGGTTTTGCCAAAAGTTTTGTAACACCATAGGCAAGCACAAGATGCAAGTAAGGTTTGAGGTGATGCCAAGGGTATTGTAACACCAAGCGCGTTTGAGCCAAGTGAGGTCTGAAATGTTGGCGAAGGTGTGACAACATCTAAGGTCACACTCATTGTAAAAAGGTTCAAACAGAATTGTTGGAACAATGTTCTGAAATTTGTTTGAACGAGGTTCTAGTGAAACAAGGTTCTAACAAAGAATAGAACAACGAAAAGCATTCTAATGCTAATGAAACGACCATGAGCTATGTAAGTTCGGGGTAATCCCGTGTTGACAAAGATACTCCGGATACGTGGAGCGAAGCTATTTTAATGACCAACCACATATTGAATAAAATACCGCTTAAAGGGAAAGATAAGACTTCTACGAGTTGTGGAAAAATTGTAAGCCTTCTTATAAGTACCTTTAAAGTATGGGGATGTTTGACTAAGGTTGCAATACCTGAACCAAAGCAAGTTAAAATCGATCCTAAAATGGTCGATTGCCTGTTTATAGGTTATGCACTTAACATTAGTGCATATCGTTTTATGGTACATAAGTCAGAAAATCCAAAAATAACAATTGGTACCATAATTGAATCAAGGAATGTTATATTCTTTGAGAATATTTATCCTTGTAAAGAGAGAATAGGTGTAAGTTCCAAAAAATGGAAGTATTCAAATGTTGCTAAAGGTGTTACTTGGGTGTTATAACATCTATAGCGATTTGCGGTGTGTTAATGCATATGTTATTAGAGGTGTGCTTCGGGTAGGGGTGGCCAAATGGAATCAAAACGGATTCCAAACCGTAACCAAAACCGTGGCCAATGGTTGCGGAACCATTGACGATCCATGATTCAAAACCGTAACTGCAATAAAGCAGTGTAGGCCGAGTTCTAGTTCCGGTTCCTTGGTCTCAAAAATCGTGGAACCGGCGGTTTTAACCGCTTCGGTTAGAACCATATGTAGAACCATGGTGAAACCGGTGGTTTCAAGCGTTAAAATTAATGTTTTTTATTTTTATTTGGTAAAATATGCTATAAGAAATGTTGAATGTTTATTATGATGTTTTATATTCGTAACCACATGAGACACATTTTAAACCAAATGTCGTAGTTTAACTATATAAACTTTGATTCATTTATACTCTAATCGCATATATAGTCAATTTAATAATATTATTAATATTAAATACAAAAATCAAAGTCCAAGTCTTTTTTTATTTTCCTTTTTATTGTAATCGAATTTGATAAACCATTTTAAAAAAATTAAAAATTATCAAATGATAAACAAACGATTCGATTAAAATCGAACCAGGAACCATGGAAGAACCAGGTTCCAAACCGAAATCAAAATCGCGGTTGCTCGGTTTTGGAACTAGAACCGCGAGGCAATGGTTCCGCCCGATTACTCCAAAATGAGAAACCACAACCAGCGATTTTGGAACCGAGAACTGCATTCCGAATCGTACCCACCCCTACCGGGTGTTATAACATCCGGAATAACACTCGGACAACACATCTTGTCACACTTGACAAAACAGCTTAGTTCAACACCGAATGGTGAAGAATCGAGACAAGTAAGAGGACTAAGATGGATAAATCATTTGGACTGAATTCATAAAATTTATGTTAGATAGTGAGACAAACTCGATTAAAGAGTCTCTAAGTAGTCCGGATGCTCCGCTCTCGGCAAGAAGCTATTAATAGTGAAATCGAGTCCATTCCGCAAAATCATACGTGGGAGTTGGTTGATCTCCATGATGGTCATAAACCTTTAAGATGTAAATGGATCCTAAAGAAGAAGTATAAAGCGGGAATATAAAGCATGTCTTGTGGCCAAAGGCTTTAAATAAAAAAATGGTATGATTTATTTGACACATATTCTTCGGCAACAAAGATTGCATCTATTCAGTGCTTCTCGTGATTGGTGTTTTGCACAATCTAGAGATTCATCAGATGGATGTCAAGACGGCATTTCGAATGGAGAAATAGATGCGGAAATATACATGGAACAACCTCAAGAGTTTGTTGTACTCGGTCAAGAAAAGAAGGTTTGCAGGTTAATAAGATCCTTGTACGGACTGATACAAGATCCAAAATAATAGCATATTAAATTTGACAATACGATGTCAAATGGATATAAAATCAATGAGTGTGATATATGCGTTTATGTCAAAGAGACATCAGAAGCATTTGTCATAGTTTGTCTATACGTAGACGATTTGTTATTCCTGGGAAGTAGTCATGATACTATCATGAACACAAAAAGAATGTTAAAGAGGAACTTTGACATGAAGGATGTGGGGATCGGCGATGTGATCCTAGGGATAATAATTAGCAGGACTCTAATGGAATTATCTTGTCACAATCCCACTATGTGGAGAAAGTGCTCTAGAAATTCAATGCTTTTGATATTCACCATCAAGACGCCCATTGATTTAAGTATAAATCTGGTTGCTAATAAAGCAGAACAAGAGTCGGATGGAATACTCATGCATATTAGGTAGTGTTGGGAAATTAATTTTTAGATTTTGATGAATGCCATGTAAAACTTAGAATAGAAAGTTGGCACCCCATTTTGTTGTAAATTGCATTGTAATAGATAAATTTGGTCGAGTGCGTTAAGTCGATTTATGCCTGAACATGCAAGAAGACAACCGGAGACTAAAAGGAAGACTCATTTGTGAGACATCCGAGTGTGGCAAAGAAGAGAAGACAGAACTCGATCAAGGTGCGGTGAGATGCACGGTGAGTGAAGTGTCGTCAAGTCAACTCAAGATAGCCGAGTCTCAAGTTGAAGTGACAGATGAGTCATCCAATGATTGGAACCGACTCAAGTCACTGGGGAAGTCAAGGAAATGCATCAAGTCGAGACAATCGAAAAGAGATCCGTTATTTAAGTCAAGAGAATTACTTAAACAAGTAATACTCCAATCGTCTTTCTTAAAGTGCTCGATCCCAGAAGCGTGCAAAAGGAATAAACCAATGGGAAGATCGCACGTGTGTCGAACTCGAAAAGTTGAAGAATCATTCATACGAGGAAATGTCAATTCCAAGGATCGCAACAAGACAAGCCAACAACCACAAGTGTCTTTTGAAAATTAGCATATCTCTTCAACAGCAAATTTTCAAAAGAACACTATAAAAGGCCGAGGAATCTATTTGAGAGTAAGTTGGTTACCTTGACAATCGAGAAAACAAATACGAGCAAGAAAAGCAATATCTCAGAATCGAACTATTCTCAAATCATTCAAGTTCAATCCTCAACCCTACATTACGAAGGAAATCAATCCAACACTTACCCGTGAAGGAAAGACGACTTCAATCGGTTGAACAGAAACATTTGAAGAATCAAGGGGTCAACATTCCACGGAGGATTGTAGGAAGGTTCAAGGTCGAACCACCTCAAGTTTTTGGAGGGCTTCGTGATCAAATCCAAGAAGCTTGAGCAAGTGGGCTGTAGTAGCAAGCAAACCGCCTGCCGTGAAGAAGCCGAGTCGCACAAGAAGCTTTTGTGTGACCAAGGCATCTCTAGACCGAGTCCCAAAGGATCAAGTCACCTGTGTGATCAAGACTTGCATCCTGGATGATAACCACTTTGTATATTGATCAATACTTAGTGGATTCCTCGGGAGTTGGAGAAGAGAGGAGTAGAAGAATTACCCAATCTTCGAACCTCTATAAATTTATTGTGTCATTTACATTTCAAAGACTTTAATTTTTCGCACATTACTTTAATATCTCACGATAAATTTGCTATCCAATTGATAATCAACAAAGTGCTAAAACCAAGTATTAAAACAAACTCAACCAAATTCAAGGGTGTTAAGTCTTCCAATGAAAACATATCACGGTCAAGTTAAGTCTTTAGTCAAAACAATTTGAGTTATTCTACCAACAATTCTCAATGAGTCAGTGCGTTGAGTGACTAACTCTCACGATTAACTAACTTAGCATCCATCAAGGACTGTTGTGAAATATTAACTCTGAATGTTTTAAAAGGACTAAATCGAAAAGTTGGTAAGGTTTATTCAACCCCTTCTAAACCTTACACTCACACCCCTTGGGACCTACAAGTGGTATCAAAGCGGTTGGTTCATTGAGCCTTCTGACCGCACCAGTTCTTGAACTAGATCTCCAAATTTTTCAAAGCTTGCTTTAGCACTTGATCTTTCGGACTCTTTTAATCAAAGAAAGTTATTATCATGGAAGCAAATTTGACACGCATCCCTATGTTCACAATTGAAGAATTTGATGATTGCAAAATTCGTATGCGAGGCTCACCTATCAAAGATTACACGATGAAATGTGGATAGTGATAGAAGATGGGCCACTCCAAATCTTAAAAGTGAACACAACCGCAAAGAGAGAGCTGCGGCCAGGAAGGAGAAGAGGATGTTGCTCCCGGACATCACCTATGGTTGAAAACCAAGAGCTGAATGGACAAATGATGACAGAAAAGATATAACCTGGACAACGTGGCCAAGGAAATTCTTTACAAAACCTTGGATAAAGCCATGCTCAACAAAGTCAAATCATGCAAAACGGCAAAAGAAAATGGGACAAGCTAACCTTGATCCGTGAAGGCTCGAGAACAAATCAAGGAAAATAAACTATCTATTTTGTATTTAAATTTGAAAATTTTAAGATGGTTGCAGGAGAAACCTTGGATCAATGGATGCTCGGTTCACGTAAATTACTAATGAACTATCGCACTTGGAAAAGAATATACACAAAAGGAAATGTGTATGAAAATTCTAAGAAGTCTCCCGGTGAGTGGGAAATGAAAGTCATGGCCCTCCGAAACACTCCATGGACCTATCAAAAACATCCAACCATGAGCTATTCTCGGATCTCAAAGCCTACGAATTTGAACCGAGAAGAAAAGACCAAGAGGAGAGAGATGTGCCCAAAACAAATTTGCTCTAATTGTTAAGGATGGCAAGAAAGTTGAGGTCAACGAAGTCATTGACCAAGAGGAGATAGCCCGATGGTTAAAAGGTTTAACAAGTTCTTCAATAAGAATTACAAGAGAGGCAAAGGTGAATCCTCCGGAAGACACTCGCTCCTCCAAGTCAAGGAAGATAGACCAACCAAGAGAAGCGAGTATCAAAGAGCCGACAATCCAAGATTGGAAAGAATCGATCAAAAGGTTGAAAATTTATCTTTGGAACCTGCAGTAACCCGGTCATTATGCCATTGAATGCCCATATCCTCGTAGTCAACAAATACAGGAATGAAGAGGAAAGAAAAGTCTTGAGAGAAAGAAGACAAGAGAAGAAAAAGGCAATGTTGGTCGCAGAGATCACGAGACAGTCAAATCAAAAGACACAGCGGAGACTCAGAGAGTAGTGAAGCCGACTACTCAAGTGACTCGAAGAAGAAGCCTTGATCCGTCTAATGGCCAAAGAACAAGACCAACCCGACCAAGAAGATGAGGTACACTCTAACTCATCACACTTTCATTCTAGTGACAGTGATTGTGACACACACACTTCATCACCCACGATCTTTATGATTCATTAGGCAAAATGATGAAAGACTTTGAACACATTAAATCCTCACACACACTACTAAATGAGGAGAAACTGACTTACTCAAAAGCCAAAACTCACAAAATTGAGTACTCTAAGTCACATAGGCGATGAGAATAAAAGTCTAAAGGCTGAAAATGCTAAGTTAATAACAGAGATAGCTGCTATAGAAAAGAGGGAGAATGACCTCAAAAATGTGATTGCCTCATTCACTAAGGCATCTAAATCCTTGGATGATCTTATTATGAGTCAAAGAGAATGTGGAGATAAGACAAAGCTTAGGATTTAATTCCTCGTCTATGTCAAGCTCCAAAAGTGATTTTGGAAAAATGATCTTCAAGTAATGAAGCATCTCGTAAATCGAAAACTCCAAATGGTGCACACACACTTATTCCAAAGCACAATCACAAGCAAACCGGGCTTGGTTATAAAGGAAAAGGAAAATCGCAATTGAGTGTCTTTGAGAGGACGGTGAGAAGAAATCCACCGAGTTCCTCAAAGAAACTCCAAACAGAAATACTCAGAAAGAAGAAACAGAGCTACCACAAGCCCAGAAATTCTATAAAAGGAACACATATGATGGGAATGGTAGAAAGTACCCAAGCCAAGTGATTGGAATAATGTGAACTATCAAAGCCAAAGACCTATGGAATATAAGCCTAAATGGCAAAGGCCTACGACTCAAAGAAAGGCCATTCCAAAGGCAAAAGAGCTATCATCAAGACACATATGCACCTAGGCACTACACTCAAAGATATCACAACTACCCAAACAAAGCAATTGCTAAAACACATACACAGCATACAGACAAAAGAGACAATTGTATGAACCTAAAATCCCCAAGCAATTTGCCAAAGTTAATTATGATTATGGCACCGATAGATGGCAACCTCTTAGAGTCAAATCATTTGGCAATAGGTTGGTTGGATCATCTTACAACACTAACCCTCAGACCGGAGACAAATATGGGTACCTAAAACCTAATTTCCTTGATTGCGGGTTCAAGGAGTGAGTGCCAAGGAACCTGGTACATGGATAGTGTTTGTTCGGACACATGATAGGAAACAAGAAAAATCTGTCAAAATTCAAGGAGGTTAGAGGTGCAAAAGTCATATTTGGAGGAAATGAAGCTCAGGAGAAATAAAAGGCGTTGGATCCATCAAGAAAAATGGATCGAAATTACAGATGTTGCATATGTAGAAGGCCTCAACTTCAACTAACTAAGCATAAGTCAACTCGTGACAAGGGCTATAATGTTGGATTCAATATGAGTATATGCCAAATCAAGAACATTGAATCTAATGAAGTAGTGTTGCAAGGATGCGAGACAAAAGAACATGTATGTGGTAGATTGGTCAACCGCAAAACCAAGCACTGTCTGCAAAAGAGCACAAAGAAAATCAAGTTGGTTAGTGGGCACAAAAGTCGAGTCACCGAACTTCAAAACAATTAACAAGCTTGCAAGGAGCAATCTCGTGGAAGGACTTCCGGACTCAAGATACAAGAAGGAAAGTGTATGTGATGCATGCCGGATGGGAAAACAGATCAAATCATCATTCAAAGAAAAGACATGTCCATCTTCAACAAGAATATTGACTGCTACATATGGATCTATTTGGTCCAGTTGAACCAAACTAGCATAAGTGGGAAGAAACACACCTTGGTGGTAGTAGATGACTACTCAAGATACACATGGACAATATTCATGTATAAGAAGAAAAAAACTCGCAAAAACTACCACAGTTGATGAAGAAAATCCAAAATGAGAAGAGTCAAACCATTATCAAAATAAGATCGACAGAGGAACCGAGTTTGTCAATGGTATAATAACTCAAAAGATTGTGTTGAAAATGGTATTGGTCATGAATTATCGCAGCAAGGACTCCACAAAGAAAAATTGAGTTGCGAGAAAGAAGGAATAGGACTCTCAAAGAAGAAGGACCATGTTAGCTAAAGCAGGTCGCCTAAAAGATTTTGGGTCAAGCAA
>JABTTQ020002809.1:0-50000 GCA_016081115.2 Rehmannia glutinosa
GGACCAAGATCGTCCATGGTAAGAACTTGTCTTCTATAATATGGTTGCCAAGTCGGTAACAATCAATCAGTGCCGTTGCATAATCCAAGAGAATGATCTATGTTACGTAGTAACATAATTGGTGTTCCAACCTTCAAATACAACTCATGATTTGGAAGTCACGAAAATTTAATTCCATTTAAAAATTCGGTGTATGAACATCATTCAAAAGACCAACATTTTTATCGAATGGCATGGTGAATCGTAACTCAAATACATTCTTCCCTCGAATTATTCATCCCAACCATATATTCATTTATTGAACGACATCAAGGGTCGGAGCTAGTATAGCCCTCTGTTCAAAATATGATGTGTCGCCAATATTACTTCCGAACAATGGATATGTACTCTTCACGATCGCCGCAATTGGATCGGTGAAGTCTTTCAAAGAAAAACTCATCCGGAATATCAATGTAGCACATCCATCATTTGGTTCACCAAGTTTTCCATCTCCAATCTTTGCAATCAAATCGCAAAACGTTTGAATTCTTCACAACTATCACCAGATTTTGTATTTTGTAATCTCATATTTTTTGTCAATCTCAAAACAAAGACAATGTCTCCACAAATGCGAAGAATTTATAGTGGCATTAACTATATCTTGTCTCTTGCGCCTTAGGGATAACAGCAATATCGACGTAAAATCTCCCCCGAATACAATTGTTTTGCCTCCAAATGGAATTTCATTTCGATAGGATCGACTTCTTTCATGATATCCCTCATAGTTTTTTCCAAAGCTTCAAAACAATACATATGCATCATTGGAGCCTCATCCCAAATAATAAGCTTCGACTTAAGTATAAGCTCAAAGAGGGCTCCCTAGTTTTATTTGCAACTTGAAGCTTCATCCGGAGTAAATGGAGTGCAAACCTAGAATGCGTGATCCTCCCACCAGGTAGCGGGAGAGATCTATACCCTTTGGATGCCACATTTAATACGATACCTCCTTTTGACCGCAACCCCAGATAGGGTTTTCCATATAAATGTCTTTTCGGTTCCTCCATACCCATACACAAAAAAGATTCTTCCAATATCCGAATTAATCAATCAATGATGGTATCGTAAACCCGACGTTGCTCATCATTTAAGTTCGATTAAGTTTTTGTGTTCTTTCATAAACTTAATCGATCATAACACATCTCATCGTGTATTAACCTATTACTTGAGAATTGGAAAAAATTATCATTTGGAAATGGCATTGATCAAATTCACGCAAACTTTTTCCATAACTCCGCAATATCTTCTCAATTTCCACAAGCGCGTAACTTTTAATATCATTATCGTGTAATTGCAAATCTACAATATTAATAAAAAATATTAAATAAAGAACACATTTAAATGAATAAACTAATAATTGAGTCATACCTTGATTTGAAGCAAATTACGTTGCTTATATAAAATATCATCGGATAGATAAGTCCAAGCATGACTCCCACACCACTTCGTGACGACTTATAGATTCGATATTAAAAGTGTAGCAAAAAGAACTCTCATCGATTGTGTGCCGATGCCCACTCGCTTGCCTCAATGATAGCATCAATGTATTCTTTATCATCATTTAACAAACCTAGTTCATAGCAAGCATCCCGAAAAGAAAGGTATTGTACCCCATTAATTGAAGATATATCATCGTAGCATGTGGCACCACGAACTACATTTAGAAGACATCTCGGGTGGTACATATCACCACAACCTGGAGGAACAAAGAATATTCGCCAATTGCAAACCTCTTTTTCTTGGAGTCCATTCACGAATCGACTTCCAAACAAACTTCATTGAAATTCAAAGATATGTCGGCTCTCTTGCTTCAAGATACTTCTTATTAGCTTCTATCCATGCCAAAAACATGCTCGATTAAGCTGTTTGCCGATTTAAAACAATATCAATATTATCAAAATCGAGAAAATGACATTTTGTTCATTTGGAAGATTTGGAAAACGAGACGCTCTTGGAGGGTCTCTATCGTATCTCAAATCCAAAGATTCTCCAAGCGACCTCACATGAGGAAATGTATCTACAATCGTAGTACAAATTTACCTCATCGATAGTCTTCTCCAAATTATCTTCATTTGAGCTCACGGTAAAATGAGCGATGACACGATCGTTTCCCTTATCTTATATATTAATTTCCATTTATCCGAAATCGATTTTGGTAAAAAGTAAACTTTAATCTCATCTACTCACAACATAGATTATGATTATCTAATTTATTTTCATTCTACATAAACATAATTCATTTAAATAATTGGTCAAAGTTGGGTCAAAATCTATTTCTTTTAAAACTAATTTCTAACAATCCCCATATGAATAAACATTAATGTATGCAAATACATTCGAAAGTTATGGCGAACCATTATTGCATTAGGATAAATGGTTTGTGATTTTTGAACCTTCCTTAATATCGAATCTCTCGATAAGGTTGAGGTTGAAGGAGAATTTAACGTGTGGTGATCCACACCTGTTAAAAAACTTAACTCTCTTGTTGAGGTATATCCTTCGATTTACCACCTCCACGAATTTTATTTTTGGTTATAAGACAAAAGCTGATGAAACGAGTTATTGCACACCTGCTGCAAAAATTACTGCAAGTCAGTAAGATGCTGGAGCTGTGAATATCATGATATATATCATGATACACTCGGGATTATAATGATATTTATCTACTGAGGAGTATCGTAAATCCAAACGACGAAATAAGCGCAATTTCAATGGAAAATCCCAAGTGTATCATGTATGTCAGTATCACAGTATGTGACCCACCAAATATTAACAAACATATATTCCTTTTTCCCGTACATAAACTTGAAATTGGAATTCCCATATAAGTCTACTTGTACACAGCCCTCACACTCAGTTCACGCAAAACTTGTGAAAATGGCTGAGAAAACTACAGATTCAAAGCTGAAAGTTGTGGTCTCCGATGAGAGCAGTGAAGATGAAAAGGAGCCCGGAAATGTTGATCTCGGGCTTTCGCTGGATAAACTGAATCTCGGACCGAAAAAGAAGCTTCTCGTGCTTTGTTTGGGCGGGTTATTGGTTCACAGGGTTCACGTCAGGGATAAGGCCACTGTTCGAGGACTTAAGCCCGACGTCGTTTATGGAAAGTTTTTGGGTAATTTTTATGATTTTTGGAATTTCAGTGTTTTTTGTTGTAATTTTCTGTCGGTTTTTTGCTAATTTTCGATTTTTTAACAGTTTTTAAGAGGCCTTTCTGCACTGAGTTTCTGAAATTCTGTTTCGAACGATTTGATGTTGCGCTGTGGTCATCTGCAAGAGAGTTAGCAAACACAACCTTTTTCTTTTTCATTTTGGTTAGGGATAATTATAAAAACACCCTGAGGTTTGGGTTAATTACAAAAAAAGCGAGACATGTTTAAAAAAATCCGGTTTCGTTTTGTCTTAAATTTAAGAGCAGAATCGTAATATTTTTGCAAATATCGGGGTTTAATTGAAATGTTTTAGAAAATTCTTGGGAAAAATGTAAGATGGAATCAAATCTCGAGGTTTTTTGTAATTTTCAAATAACTTTATGTTTTTTATAATTAGCCCAAACCTTAGGGTGTTTTTGTAATTATCCCTTTTGGTTATTCATATCTACGTTTTTTTGTTGTTATAAGCTAAAATCGTGTCTAAGTTGGTCAGGCACAATATAGATGGTGTTTTGAGCGAAATAACTGGTGGGATGAGGAACAAATTCGTGTTTGTATGGGTAATGGGCATAATTTTTGGACCTATGGTTTATCATTTTAGATTTGGACGAAAGAATTCTAATTGTGTTGGTTTTTTTTTCAAATTTTTATTCAGGGACAAGAGGAATGCACTGATTATGGATTTCACTGCCTTCATAAAGAGGAGAAACCACCCCTATTTCTGAAAGAATTGGAGGACTTATGGGAAATTAAACCACAATATTCTGCCTCAAATACTCTGTTAATTGATGATGAACCCCACAAAGCTCTTCTCAACCCTGTACTCATATTTCCTGATTATTTCTTCTAATTTAATGTTCATCTCATATTTTTCAATTATAGTTGTTGTGTTTAATATATATTATTAATTTTTTTGCAGCCCAACACAGCTATTTTTCCAGTCATACCAGAAGCACAACAAGCAAGATAACTTTTTAGGTGAGCTATGACCAAATCAAAATTTATTGATAATTACAAAAAAATAAAACACAGGTTTGGACATAGATATTGTCTTAGACTGTAATATTTCTATATAAGTATGGGGTGTATATGAAATAATTTTTGTTTATAAAACGGAACATATAGAATGGTTTTTGTAATTTTAAAAAATCTCAGATTCTTTATAATTAGCCGGAACCTTAAGCTTTTTATTTAAGGGATAACTACAAATTACCCCTAGGTTCGGGCTAATTACAAAAAAATTCAGAGGTTTTTAAAAATTGCAAAAAGCTCGTGAGATACCATCCTTTATTTTCCCCTTTATAAGAAAAAAAGTATTTCAATACCCCATGACATTTATAAAATTATTATAATTACCCGCTTAAATTTAAGACAGTCAAATTTGATGGGTTTTCTTTGAAATTTTGAAACATTATGGTTTTTTTGTTTTTGTAATTAGCCCAAACCTAAGGGGTGTTTTTGTAATTATCCCTAAAATTTATTACGATGGATTTTATGCTTCGATTCCATCTTCTTCTTTTCTAATTTTTATTTCTGAAATTACATGTATAGGTCCAGATGGAGAATTGCTAAAGTATCTGGATGGGCTTGTAGATGCGAAAGATGTGCCTTCTTACGTGAAAGATCATCCGTTCGGACAGCCGGCGATCACGGAAACACATCCAGATTGGGACTATTATGCCAAGATTGTTCGTCATTTTGACAAGAAAAAGATGAAGGCGCTGAAACTTCTAATGTTGTGCTAAGTGAAGAATCGGATTGAGATGAGTTTTGTAATTTGAAAGGAAAAATTAAAAGTGCTATGGATATGTAAACCATCTAAGTACTGTTTGTTTGTTTTATTTTGCTTTAAGGCTTGGAGTAATGGGTTTCGTTTAGTATGGTTTCGTTTGTCCCCGTGAAAGATTTGTTTCTCCGTTCTCGTCTTTTCTGAGCTTACTAGTAAATAAATGGCCCAGTTCAGGTTCAAGGGTAGTATTTTCTTGAAAAAACTATGTCTGAATTGACATTGAAGTTCCTTTTCTTGTACATTAGTGATCATGGAAGTTCCAGTATTAAAGTTGATTGAATACATATTCTAATAAATTAGTCTATTCTTAGGAAATGTCGAATGAAACCATTTTGCCCTCTTATTTCAACAAAGGAAGCACGACCTTCTTGACTAAAAGAACTTTTTTGGTCTTGGTCAAGTCAATTGTCAATACTTCAAAAGTTATTCTTATCAAATTAGCCTCATAACTGTAATGGTCCGATTTTTAACGAGCCTTATTGTGTTGACAACAATACTTAGATAATAACATAATTTCTAACACATTTTGTTTTCACATTGTGTCTATTTTTGTTGGGTCATATCTTTGTTTTTTAAGTGTTAAGTAGAAATAAGTGTTCCAAGTAGAAGCGGTCAATACTTCTCACTTATACATGTGATCTTCTGTGAAGAGTATGATGCCATACTCTATGTTATATGTTGCTTGTGTAGTATTCGATTCAATGAACACTCATACTCGTATCAGAAAGTCGGAAGTTGCTTGTGTGCTATGTTATCTTTTGTAGTATGGTATACACTATTTAAGGCTTCATGGGCGCTTGTACTCTGAGATATTCCTATTGAGCCTTATGGACTTGGTATTTGGACTTGTATGAGCTTAATTAATATAAGCATTATAAATTATAATATATCTTGAAAAAAATAATTGTCCATGATCCTTTCTAACCCTTTGAACATAGCTTTGTGGAATTTTTATAACTATCAAACAAAATTACACAAATGTTAAATTACATACTAACATCAAAATAAAAATATTAAAATTAATGGTACTTTTGTCGAGTAAAAAGTTATAACTTTCTTTACATGCTCATACTTTTACCAATAACAAAATAATAAAAAATAGATACTTAATGCTGCAGAAAAGTGGGCAGCTCACCCAAGCTAATGTACCCAATAGGGATTCTGACTCCAGTATAATGCAATCTCCAATTGGTGGGAACCAGCGGGTTGTTCCAAGCTCATACGATACTTAAGTAGCAGAGTGTAGGGAGAAAATCCAGAGTAGAAAAATTAATTAGACTGTAAAATTGTACCTAATGAAATACGAGTAGGGATGAACAGTCTATATCTGAGATTATGGACTACATGAGTCTGATGTGGTAATTTAGGCCTTGTAGCCATATTTAATAATTTGGCCCAAATAAACATTTTCATAGGCTAATAAATAATAATAAATAAGAAGTAAATATTTAAAAGGGATTTATGATTTTACCTCTCATTAATGCTCGAATTATTATTCTTGGAGTTGGTCTCCTATCAGACGGTCTGACGGTTAGACGGAGCCCCAACAACCAATCCAAACCCGTACCCAACTGTTTTGCATGTTTTTGTGCGTGAATTTTGTGTGATTTCTATTTTTCGTATGAGTGATTATGCGTGTTTTTGTGTCTTTTCGCCCCATTTTATATTGTCATATGTCACGTATGGTATTTTTGGTTGTTTAGTAGGTTTTTCGTAAAAAGAGAACTTAAAAACGGACTAAAACGATCGAAACGGACATTACGGGCGAATAACGGTCGGGGGAAGCCAAAGCTGACGTCAAAATTGACGTAAATGAGCGCACTCTGTCGGTAGGCAAGACAGGCACCCGCGCGCGCCAGGCACCCGCACAAGGCGCCGCGCAAGGCATGCGGGCGGGCAATCGGCCGCGGCGCACAACCATGCGCGCTGCTGGAGATCGGTGGCGACGCGCACCGCGAGAATTTTCTAGAAGTTTTATTCCGATTTTCCCTTTTCTTTTTGGATTCTTCCACTTGTATAGGCTTAGCTTATAAATAGCCCTTGGGGGATCCATAATTTCGAACACTCTCATTCATAAAGACTTCTATACTTTAGTTTTTTGGTATTTTTCTCTTGCTTTCAACATTGGGATTGCTTGGGTTCTTCCCATTGAAGTTATTTTTGTTTTTAGTCAAAGAGTAAGATTTCTTCATCTCTTTTGTCCGATTTTAATTGTTGGGTGATTATTATTATTGCATGATTATGTTTATGATTATATTCTTTCCATCAATTGCGATTATGATTCCATCTCCAAGCATGAACTAATTTCCTTGTTCTAGGATTATGATGATTTGATTCAAACAAACAAGCATGAGTATTGATTAATTATCGCTTTCCTTAATAAATTGTTTTACTTGTTGATTGATTGTTGGCCAACTCTTGATTGTTTATGTTGGGAAATTTATTTGATAGATTTTGATGAATGCCATGTAAAACTTAAACTAGAAAGTTGGCACCCCATTTTCCTTGTAATTTTCATTGTAATAGATATTTGGAAAAGCCGAGTTAAGTCGCCTATACTGGAAATGCAAGAAGTCAATCAAGATCGAAGTGAAGACTCCGTTGTGGAACAATGAGTATGCCAAGAAAGGAAGATCAAGAACTTGATCAAGATGTATCAGAGGAACAACGCGTGTGAAGTGTCGGTCTAAGTCATCTCAAGAAGCCAAGTCACAAGTTGAAAGTGACGGTTGAGTCTTCAAATGATTGAAGCGACTCAAGTCACCTGGGGAAATAAGCAAAGATCCAAGAGAAGTCAATGAAAGGAATCCGTTGATGTAAGTCAAGAACATTACTTAAATAAGTAATACTTCCATCTTGCCTGGTCTTAAAGTGCTCGCCCAGGAAGCGTGCAAAAGGAATAAACCAATGGGAAACACCGCACCTCGTGTCGAACCGAAAAGTGAACATTCATTTAATACGAGGAAAGGTCTACATCTCAAGATTGAAGACCAAGAAAAGACAAGCCAACAAACACAAGTGTCTTTTGAAAATCAGCCTATCTCTTCAACGGGTAGATTTTTGAAAGTTCACTATAAAAGGCTGAGGAAACACATTGAGAAAAGGTTACGAACCACGAACGAGCAAGCAATATTCAAATCGTAACTCGCAAAATATTCTCAAGATATTCAAGCAAATCCTCAAGCACGAAACTCGAAGGAAATCAATCCAACACACGAGGTTGTGAAGGAGAGACTACTTCAAACTGTTGAAGAGGAAACTTTTGAAGAATCAAAAGGGGTCTACTTTCCAAGGAGGATTGTAGGAAGGTTCAACGTCGAACAGTCTCAAGTTATTGGAGGGCTTCGTGATCAAATCCAAGAAGCTTGAGAAAGTGAGTCAAGTAGCAAGACAACCGCCTGTGGAGAAGTTTGAGTCGGAAGAGAAGCCACGGTTTGTGTGACCAAGGCATCTCTAGATCGAGTCCAAGGAGCAAGTCAGGTTTGTGTGATCAAGACTTGTCTCTAGATCGATAACCACTTTGTGAACCGATCATTAGTTAGTGGATTTCTCCGAGTGGGAGAAAAGAGGATTAGAAGAATTACCCCATCTTGAACCTCTATAAAAATCATTTGTGTCATTTACATTTCAACACTTTTATTTCGCATACTTACTTATATCTCGCTCATAATTTGCTATCCAAATCGATTAATAACTAAGTGCTAAACTCGGTGTTAAAACAAGTTTAAATCAAATTCAAGGGTGTTAAGTCTTGATAAAACCAACACAAATGCCTAAGTTAAGTTTCGGGTTAAACAGGTTGAATTATTCTATCAACAAACTCTATCAGTCGCGGTTGAGTGGCTAACTCTGTTTGCATAACCAACTTAGCCGTCCTCAAGGACTTAAATTGTTTGTGTTAACTCGTAATTTCTTTAAAAGGACTAAATCAAAAATTTGGTAAGGTTTATTCAACCCCCTTCTAAACCTTACTCACACCCCTTGGGACCTACGGTTTGAGGGAAATAATTGAGATCGAGAGAAGATATTATTCTGGACTAAATTTATTTGGGGTTAGATATGAATCGAGAGATGTATTATCTAACCTGAAGCTTAATGAAAATAGCAAATTATTGGGATAGCCCTAATGTGAATACGAAAGTTATCAGATCTGACCTAGTCTTTACATGTTTGTTATATTTGTTAACCGCATGATCAATTAATTGATAATCGCTTGCAAGTTTGATGAGATGAATTCATAATCCTAGACTTTCTTCCATATCTTTTTCTCCAAGTTTAATCCTGCTTTTAGTTCTAGTTTGTCTTTTTAATTGTTTTCTTTTAGTTTAAATAAATCCAACAAATCGGTTAGAGTGTTTAGGTTTTATTTTTCATCAATTGTGATACATAATAATTATTTGCGGCTAAGTCTTCCTTGAGAGACGACTTGTGGTTAACTTGATATCCTACAATTGATCTTGTTCTCTTGCGAGGATTGTTAGACTTTTATAAGTGTTTAGCGATCGAACAAAATTTTGCGCCGTTCTGGGGAAGGTTTTTAGGCGTAATAATTATTGTGTCTATTTTCCGTGTTTTTGGTTTAGGATTTCTTCTTGTTTGCTTTTTGATTTTTACCCTTATTCCACCAGAGACGTTTGATTTATTTTCTTAAGTTTGTTTATGCAAGGTCGTAGGAATCTCAATCTGGAGCTAGCACCTTTTGTAGACGACATTCACCGCATTCTTGAGACGTATAAGGAATGAGAGGGACAATTCTTCGGTTAGTAGCGAGGATTCTCAGGACCACATTCCAAAGGAAGAACAATCGACAAGCCAAAGAATGGGTGACAATCAAGACGGAAACAACATTCAGGCATGCCAGCCTTCGATGCGTGAGTTCGCACGTCCAGTCATCGGAACCGCGACCTCTTGCATCACTCTGGGACAAGCAGCATGGAACTATGAGCTAAAAAATATAAACTTCAATCAGTTACCGTCTTTTTTTGGAATGCCCAATGAAGATCCTCTCAACTTCATTCGGGAATTCTATTCTCATCATTTAAACTTTTCCTCTGCAGGATTTGAATGAGGATCACTAAGTGCGTGTCGAGAAAACGAAGCCCAAACTTTTCCTTTGGGTTGGAAGAAATTTATTAAATTGACGGGTGTTGCATACTCGGAATTGGTTGTTGAATTTTATACTACACTTCGTTTTTCGACACGCACTTAACGAACTTCACTTGTTGTTTGCTTGGAGTTGAATATAAAGTGGATTATAAAGTCATGAAAATGATTTTTGGATTTTCTACTAGAGGAGTGCGATCTATCCCGAACTCGTTTAATGCAAAACAATTTTGGTTGGAATTGTGATTTCAATAATTTTTCGAGTAAAGGGATGCCCGGGGGTTCATTCAAGACCGGCTACTTATTTGTTTCATAAATTTCTCGCACATCAGTTATTTGGGAAAGATGAAAGTAACAAAGTGACATGCCCGGAATTTTTTTTTGTTATTGCGCTAAGTCCCGTACCCAAATATGCACTACAACTTTTGTGTTTGATACATTTTATCGGATTCAGAAAAAGAGTACCTACAAATTGGGAATGGGCCACTTTGTGTCACTTATTGCCCTACATTTTGGAATTTCTGATGTCACTAGCCTTAATTATCATGAAGTAGAAAGAACTTTTATTACTAAGGAAAGTCTGCTCGGTTCAGAATTTTTAACTAAGGCTGGAGAATTATGGAATCTTACTACTCGCAAATGTTTTAACAACCATAAATGGAACCCAGATGGCGCCTACCGACCTCAGCCTACTACCTTTGGGGACGATAGTCTAGGCGCCGATCTGATCTGAGATGAGCCACAGGATACTCGTTCGCCGGTCCCTTTGCCCCGGGCCCATCTTCAGCCCCGAGCCAGGGGGACACCACTGGTTTGAATGCTGTCCTATCACGCCTTGATTCTATGCAAGGCAACTTCATCCATTTTCAGCATCAGATGGCTGACATGCAGCAACAGATGACCGGCCTCCACACCCTCATGAGAGATATGAGCGTCCAGATAAACTCACTTGACAGTCGGGTGCAAAATATCGAACAGAACTGGACGCTATCTTTTTCGCCTCTCCACCCTCCACCACCTCTCGAGGATGATCAGTGATGCTCCCGACAAATGTGGTTGTTTTTTCTGTTTCTCTTTTCTTTCTTCTTGTGTGTTTTTTCTCTCCTTGCATGCAGATGTTTTCTACTTTTGCATGTTATTTTTCACTACTTTAGTTTTTCTATTTTTTTTTGTTTTTCTGTTTTCTTCTCCATTTGGCTTTTGCAGAATCATAGGCGGATGTACTTTTGACATTACTTAACAATCTCCGAAATTTTCAGGGACGTATTTCATCTCTCCTTCATTTTTGTTCTACGCACTGAGGCCATTGCGTGTTTAAGTGTGGGGGGGCTAATTCGTCATTGGTAATATAAGTTGATTGCTTGTAATAAAAAATTTACCTTGCCTATTAATTGTCCCTAGTTTAATAATAATGCTATTTAGTTAACTCGAAATTGATGCATTACTTTGAGACTCAATTAGGAAATGACATTACGAACTCGATGCATAGGATTTGACTAAGTTGTGAATTAACCCTTATGTTAAAGCGATGGTTAAACAATACTCGAGGTTGTGTGGTATGGATTACGAGATTTTATTGATGTAAATTGAGTTAAAACTCTTACTTTTATTTTATGGATTACAAAATTGCTAGCCTTGCGAAAAAAAAATGCAAAGTATAAGCGCGAAAAAAATGCAATAAAGAGCGCTAAAAAAAGGAACAATCGATATTATACTCATTTGGTTAAGTCGCTTAGTAACTAGGAGCATTCATGTGCCCCATGTTTGACCACCCTAGAGTCTTTGGAAAACATCCGAAGTTTACACCTAGTGGAATAATATCTCGGAAGTCCAAGCAAAAAAATAAATTTGGCTAGTACTTACGAAATTTATACATGAATATAAAGGTTGCAACTTTTGATACAAATTTGAAATTTTGTAAAGAGAGCCAAACACTTTGAGTAATTGTTTAACTTAGCTAAGTGAGTTTATTGCGAAGGTTGATGATCGATGAGGAATAATCCGAGGTGGATGGATCTTGATGTCATGGAAAAATCGATTTTCAAAATATGCATTATATTTCTTGATTAAATTTATGGGAATTATTAGTTGCTTGAGGACAAGCAAAAGGCTAAGTGTGGGGAGTTGTTTTGCATGTTTTTGTGGGTGAATTTTGTGTGATTTCTATTTTTCGTATGAGTGATTATGCGTGTTTTTGTGTCTTTTCGCCCCATTTTATATTGTCATATGTTATGTATGGTATTTTTGGTTGTTTAGTAGGTTTTTCGTAAAAATAGAACTTAAAAACGGACTAAAACGATCGAAACGGACATTACGGGCGAATAACGGTCGGGAAAGCCAAAGTTTCTGCGCGCACTGCCTTTGGCGCGCGTAACGTCAAAATTGATGTAAATGAGCACGCCGCGCAAGCGGGCGGGGCACACCGCGCGCGCCCGGAGTACCCGCACAAGGCGCCCACGCAAGCGCCCCGTGGGCAATCAGCGCGGCGCGCAACCATGCGTGCGAGCGAGGAGATCAGCAGCACAGACCACTGCGCTGTGACGCCAAGACCGCGAGAATTTTCTAGAAGTTTTATTCCAATTTTCCCTTTCCTTTTGGATTATTCCACCTTGTATAGGCTTAGAAGCTTATAAATAACCCTTGGGGATCCATAATTTCGGACACTCTCATTCATAGCACTTCTATACTTTAGTTTTTTGGTATTTTTCTCTTGCTTTCAACATTGGGATTGCTTGGGTTCTTCCCCTTGAAGTTATTTTTGCTTTTTAATGAAAGAGTAAGATTTCTTCATCTCTTTTGTCCGATTTTAATTGTTGGGTGATTATTATTATTGGATGATTATGATTATGATTATATTCTTTCTATCAATTGAGATTATGATTCTATCTTCAAGCATGAACTAATTTCCTTGTTCTAGGATTATGATGATTTAATTCAAACAAACAAGCATGAGTATTGATTAATTGATCTGCATTTTCCGTATAAATTATTTTACTTGTTGATTGATTGTTTGGCCAACTCTTGATTGTTTGAGGGAATAATTGAGATCGAGAGAAGATATTATTCATGTACTAAATTTATTCAGGGGGTTAGATATGAATCGAGAGATGTATTATCTAACCATAGGCTTAATGAAAATAGCAAATTATGGGATAGCCCTAATCTGTGAATACGAAAGTTATCGAGATCTAGACCTAGTCTTTACATGTTTGTTATATTTGTTAACCGCATGATCAATTAATTGATAACTGTTTGCAAGTTTGATGAGATGAATTCATAATTCTAGACTTTTTTCCATATCTTTTTCTCCAAGTTTAATCCTCGCTAAGTTTTAATTTGTCTTTTTAATTGTTTTCTTTTAGTTTAAATAAATCCAACAAACTGGTTAGAGGAGTGTTTATGTTTTACTTTTTGTCAATTGTGATACATAATAATTATTTGCGGCTAAGTCTTCCCGAGAGACGACTTGTGGTTAACTTGCTACCCTACAATTGATCTCATTCTCTTGCGAGGATTGTTAGACTTTTATAGGTGTTTAGCGGTCGAACACCAAATATTGACCCAACCCAACCAATAAAAAAAAAAAGCTCCAATGTTTTCTTCGCAACCCAATACGTCTCTTCTCCTTTCTTCTTTGAGTAGGTCTCTTGTAGGACCGTCTTACGGAATACCGATCCTACTCGCGACCCGCCCATCCCACCTGTTATTTTAAAAAAAAAAATCCACTTCAAAGACTTGTGGGGGATAGAACCCGCGAGCCTATGGAGACATATGATGGTGTTCTACCACTACACCACTAGGGCTTATTGTGTAATTTCAAAGTATAACAATGTATATAAACCCATTCATAAATACGCCGGTAATTAAAAAAATTAAAAACGCCTATAAATGTAAAGGCTAAGAATCGACTCAAGTCTATTGAAAAATATGATACATTATCTCAATAAATGGATACTTATAAAAGTGTTACTTTAATTACATCATATTTATTTTTATTTTTCCTCTTTTTTTGTTCCTAGTTTGTGATTGTATTATGAAATCGATACTTTATCTCAACAAACGGATACTTTTACTTATAAAAGTGTTACTTTAACTATATCATATTTATTTTTTATTTTTCCTTCTTTCCTTCATTTCTAATTTGTGACTATATTAAAAAACATGACACTTTATCTCAAAAATAGATACTTTAACGTATAAAAATGTTATTTTAACTGTTATATATATACATATATATATACTACATCTTTTTTAGGGTGTATAGCTCAGTTGGTAGAGCATTGGGCTTTTAACCTAATATTTATTGTAATATATTCACAATTTGTGACTATATTAAAAAATATATCACTTTATCACGAAAAAACAAATACTTTTACTTATAAAAGTATTACTTTAACTCTATCATATTTATTATTCATCTTTCTTTGTATTTATTATTAAAAATACAATACTTTATTTAAAAAATAGATATTTTTACTCTTAAAACATGATATTTTGTCTCAAAAAATATATACTATTACTTTAACTCGATATATTTATTTGTCCTTCAATGTAATGTAATCATAATCTGTGGCTATAATAAACAATAAGACACTTTATCTAAAATAACCGATACTTTTTCTCATAAAACAATTATTTCAATCGAGAAAGAAAAAATGTAAACTCGTTATATATATATTTATTGTAATATATTCATAATTTGTGACTATATTAAATAATATGTTACTTTATCTCAAAAAATAAATACTTTTACTTATAAAAGTATTAGTTTAACTCTATTATATTTATTATTCATCTTTATTTGTATTTATTATTTAAAAATGTAATACTTTATTTAAAAAATAGACATTTTTACTCTTAAAACATGATATTTTGTCTCAAAAATATATATATTTTTACTTATAAAGGTATTACTTTAACTCGATATATTTATTTGTCCTTCAATGTAATGTAATCATAATCTGTGGCTATATTAAAAACATGATACTTTATCTAAAATAATCGATACTTTTTCTCATAAAATTAATTTTTTAACCGAGGAAGAAAAACAGAAAAAAACAAAAAAATAAAAAAAAGGCAGGAGTTGTTGTTGACCCACGGACTTGGTCAATAGGATCTGGGGTCAAATAGGATCCGTCTTACGGATTGAGACCCATAAGATGGTCCTATATGAGTTTTTGCATATTTAATTTATCTGAAACCAACGTCGGCGAGTAAGTATAAAATAATCGAAATGCATATGCAAGATAATTCTCTTTGAAAAATTTAAAAATATTGTCAAAAACCTTAGAATAATGCCCCTAACTAGAGCTATCAAACGGGATGAGCTGGTCCATCCGGTCTTGCCGACCGATTAGCCTGAGAAAAAAAAAAATGGGGGTTGGCCGACCAAAATAGTGAGCGGGTGGCTGTTTTGGAGCCCATCCATCCCAACTCATGAAAATACACATAAAAAAATGGGCCTATCAGGCCAAAGGAGTTAGACCAAATAGGTCCAATTCATTTCTAGTCTCTAAAAATGAAATCCTTCTCAGCCTTTTATCGGGCCGGCTTATTTTGATAGTTCTATCCCTAACACACTCACAAAAAAAAAAAATAATGTCCCTAACCCCAAGGGTCCATTTGGATGGAGGGATTAGAAATTGAAAGGATTTCAAATGAATGAGTTTCAAACTCTTTGGATTTGAAATCCACCTCTTGTTTGGATGATGTAGATTTGTGTATGGATTTCAAATCCACCGTAAATTTTTATAAAAAAATGTAAAAGCTCTATTCATTTTATAAATTGACATTTAATAAATAAACGTAAAAGATATAATCTTATTATTTTGTAAATAATTATAATTTTATACACTAATGAAAATATAAAATATATAATTTTTATTATGTGTGAATATGTGCGTGTGAAGATAGTGCGGTGTGAATATGTGAGCGAGTATGCAAGAGTGTGTGTGCAGTGTAAGTGTGTGTAAATGTGCGTGCGTGTGTGTAGTGTATGTGCGCGGTGTGGGGGTGTGTGTAAATGTGTGCAATATGTGTAGTGTGTGTGCATTTGTGTGTAGTGTGTGCGCGGTGTGTGCGGTGTGTGTAAGTGTGTGTAGTGTGTGTGAAGTGTGTGTAAATGTGTGTAGTGTGTGTAAGTATATGTAAATATATGCAATGTGTGTAAATTGCAAGTGAGCATAAAGGGAAAAAAAAAGAATGGATTCAAATGACTATGTTTTGGGAGGGATTTGAAATCTTTTGAAAATGAACTAAAACTTAAAGATGGATCTCGTAATTTATTGATTTGGATTTATATGCCAAACAAGGGTGTGGATTTAGCTAAAAATTTCAAATCCCTCATCACAAATCTCCTCCCAAATCCCCCATCCAAACGCACCCCAAAAGAATTTGCATCACCATAGCAAATGGAAGCTACTCAAAGGACTAATTATTGTGGTATACAATGAATGCTAGCTTCTTATTAGGCCATAAAGAATATGAAGTAAATAGACAGACAAATTTGAGAACTAAAACACTATAGAACGGGAAATTCGACAAAAATATAGTCACGGAGCAAGGATTTTGTAGCTAAAGTTAATCCTCTGCGATGAAAACAAAAAACCTCGTAGTGTTGGCGAACGAAATTTATTGTAGCAAGACACATTCACGACAATTTTGGTCCTTTTGACGAAATTAAAAGCTACAAAATATATCGTTTTCAAAGGTACAATATTTCTTCAAATGAACGCATTATATATACACATACACACATGCATGTACCAAAACCGCACAAATTAGAACTTATGAAATCAAAATTGCACATAATCAAAATTTATATCTAAAATATTTAGAGGACCAAATTGCTAGCCCCTACAACTAGAGGAATGATTTTTGCAATTAAGCCATCAATTGGTAGCGACTCGCTCACGGTCCCTTATGGTCCAAATTAATAATTTAAAACTGAAACATGATGAACTATTATATCTGCATATCACAATAACTGCAAGGAATTTCTCAAAATTCTTAGCAATAACCATCCGATTTTAAAAACATCTCTGCCAAGTATAAACAAATAATGCACAACCATATCCATGAATCCACTCATCCCAAATTCCTACTTCAACAGTTAACATTTTTATAAAAGCTTAAAGAAACTAATATCCCTATTCTTTCTCCAACCCAAGTCCTACTTCATATTGGCACGGACAAAAGTAACATTGAGGAATAGACGCCGACCTTCTCCTTGCACGAACTCGCATATGCATTTGTCATCTTGTGTCACTAAGTTCAGTCTGCATAGGCTTTTCCATCCTCCGGAGAGCATTATCCTTCCGTCCTTCCATTGCTTGCACTTTGCACGAAACTCCCTCCTTCTAGGATCAACTAGTATAATCTCTTGCGTGAAGTCAAGGTTGAAATCTTTGATTACATCCATAGGAATAAACTATCATGACAAAGCAGGAAACACGTTAAAAAAGAAGATAGCAAAAATAGTTGCAATAATTTAAACTCTTATTTATTTTCAATTATGTTATTGTATTACATCATCTATTGCATTGCAACAATTGCTATCACGTGTAAAATTAGCCGGTCTTATCTTTTAACTACAAAAAAGAGAAAAATTACGGTGAATTTTAGCAGCAAAAAGATACATTTACCGCTAATGTCAATTAGCAGCGAAATTTCAGATGGTCGTCGCTAAATATTAACCAAAAAAGAATTTTAATTGGTTAGCGACAAATAAGTAGTTGTTGCTAAATATAAATGAAAAAAATATAAAGATATTAATTAATTTAGCAGTGAAAAAAGTAACATTCGTGTACAACCTTAGTGACGAATAAATGCACTTTGTAAACATAATAATATTGTAATAGAGAATTTATACATTAGTCTCTTCTAGTAAGTGTAAACCATACGACAATTAGACTATCAGTGCAACACAATACATGCGGTGGACATAATAATATTAATTGCAATGGAAATTCCTATATATAGAAAAAGAATAATTGTAATGACAAATTTCAGTTTATAATGCTAAGTATTTTCAAAATATGATACATACTATAAATCTTACCAAGTCAGCCTCCCGTTTCTGCATTACTTTTGTGACAAAGTAAGGATTTATGGGTTGTTGGGCTAGCCCAGCTTGGAAGATCTCCATGCCATAACACTTACTTGTAAAGTTTACCAGTCTTTGGTTTGTATTTCTACTAGTACCAGCTCCACCTAAATATTTTTTAATCTTTAATTAAATCATAAGAAATATTGAATATGCTAAAATCACATGTTGTAAGAATATCAACAAGAAATATATATGTTAGAACATACCAATATTAACATGTTCCTCATTTTCATCATTCTCATTCTCATCCCATTCAGTCTCATCATCATTGTCATCGTCGTCATCAACATCATCTTCATGATCACCATCGTCATTGTCATCATTATTATTATTATCATCAGCATCATTAGCATGTTCATTTTCTATATCATTGTGCATAAATGGCGACTTTTTTTCAGTTGCGAATGTCCCAAACATTTTGAAAAAAAACCAATTACCACAATAATATTCAAACACCAATATGTCTCCACTTGTTAGAAAATTATCGCGTGCAAACTTAACCCATCCATCAAGGAAATACCAATAATCCCCAACTTTTGCCACTTTTACTGTCCACAAGTTATTGTATCTATCTTTAAAGTATACTTTCTCTGGCAATGCTTGTTTGAGGCTCCGAATAAATGCGGGAGGAATTTTCTATAGCATGCAAAAAAGTTAAACTGGTTTAGATCAAAGAAGACATTAAATACGCAGGTAAAAAAATGAAGTTTATTGGCGCATTACATATGTATTTTTTTTTTTTTTTTTTTTTCGAGAAAAGGAAATAACCGATTTTCAATCTTCCTAAATTTCAAGGAATGTTCATAGAAAGAAATCACATATTCGAAAAATAGTATATACATCGAGTATAAATATATATTCTACATATTTATATTTAAAGGCACCATCGTGATATTGATGAAAAAGCAAAACATATGATATTTAATGACATCCTCCTAAGATAAATGAAAAGACGAAAAAAAGAAAAGATAAATAAATAGAAATCTCTGTCTTTTATATATAAGATAAGATAGTTATTTTGTATTTACTAAGTGATAGAAGTTTATTGGATATTATTTAACTTAAAAAGAAATACAAAGAGCACTACTACAAGATATTAATTTTTTACCAACGGAAATTACCGGCGGAATACATATGTCGGTGTGTATCAGGATATCACTGACGGAACTCCGTTGAGCTGCACAACCTCAAATTACCGCGGATCACCAACAAATCCAATCGAAATTGACAACGGACGAAAATCTATCGCTAATCGGAAGTTAAATCCGTCGCGGATCCGTTGGTTAAATTTCAATTTCTAGTAGTCGGGTTATATGCCCATAGATGTGATCACAAAAAACTTTTTGTAATAATATTTTTGCGATAACTAATATCGACGACTTGTCGTCGCAAAAAAATCATTAGCGATAATCTATCATCGCTAAAGAATCAATTTGCAGTAGTGTTTTTTCTTCGAAACAAAGGGGTAATACGAAAGAATATTTTTCAAAATGCTATTCAAGAACCCTTTTTTTTTTAATAAGTTGAGAGTAGTGGTTGGAGAGAAGAGATTAAATTTCTTAGAAACCGGGAGACAAACAACCACCCTGGTCAAATATCCTTACAAAGGGTGAACGATACCACTTGAACTACAATTCGTGGTATGCTATTCAATACCCTTAAATGCATGAAATTTAAATATATCATAGTTGTTCAAAATTTCTAATTTACACTTTTTTTCATTATATAACATGGATGTAGTAGTTAACAACCATATCAAGGATGATTGGCAATAATTAAGAAAACATTTAAATAGTTAGTGGTACTATATAAATAAATAATCCACTAAAAATATTCATACTTTGACCTACACATTTTGATAAGGTGCGTTGATGTCGCTACGACAAAAATATTTTTTAGCAATGCAAAAAACAAAAGATAAAGACAAAATATTATTGGTATTCAATTTTGTATTAAATATCTCCGTCTACGATTAAAACCTTAAACTAGCAAAAGATATATTGATGGATAAAAATACCCTTGAAATAAATAAATTGTTTTAATTCTATATTTTGTTCTCCTATAATTTAATCTCATTAAATACGATTCTACTTTTTACTTAACTCTAATTTTATTGAATAACTAAACCTATAATATAATTTAAAATAAAAAATATCCAAATATAATTTCAATAGTATAGAGAAGCGAATCAAATTTTCTAAAGAAATAAATCCATATTACTATCGCTATATGTGTATAATAAGTAAGTATTAGATTTAGATATTAATTTATATTCATAACTATATTTATTATGTAAGATGTGATATAGCTCAACCATATTAATTAATATAGAAATTTAATTGTGAATGAGAAAATAAATATTTTATAATATTAAATGACAAAAATCTTATAATACTCTACGACAACAAAATATCAATAATTTTATCTAATTTTTCTTTAAAATTAAATTTATTAAATACAAAGTGATAACTAGATAAATATAATATTAATGATATAAAAACACATTATTTTTTATTACTTCTTCACTCAATCTTAATTGCATTAATAGTTTACAAGAATTTTTTGGGGATCAAACTAATTGATATTTAGTTGTAGATAGACATAGTATCTATTGTTTATAATAGAGGGTGCAAATTAAACTTAACATTATTTGAATCTAGGATATTTTGCCCCCATAAATATAGTTTTTATTGAATTGAATACATGTGTCACCCAAAAAATAAAGATTTATTTTAAAACATACATAAACTTGAGGGTCACAGCTACCTACAAGAGCAACTCTTTCTGCCGTTATATATATATATATATATATATATATATATATATATATGCATCAATTAATTATTAAAAAATGCTCAATAAATTAAAGAATAAATCATAGAAATATGTTTGCTAAGCATAAATCGAAAAAGGTTCCATCCAAAAACATCATTTTTAGCTAAACGAAATTAACATTGATAGAAAAATTACCAAGTCCTTCTCGTTGATTTCAAATATGAAGACCTTGAAGAAAGCTGGAGTTGTCGTCATCCTTCCCAAAGGTATATCAAATATATTCTGATCGATCTACAAGGAACAAATTAAAAAGAAGAAGAAATCAAGTTAATTGAGATGAAAAATGAAAATAGAAAAAAACGAAACAAGAGAAACGGGATGGGGGGCTGTAGAAAAAGGGACTAATTAGTGGATTGCCTGCAGAAAATTGTGTTAGATTTATGACAGTATGTAGAGATTTAGAAATAATTGAACATACGATTCTTTGAAATAAAAGGAAATGGGCCATGCCATTAATTTTTGCACTCATACAGTCTGAATGGAGAATAAAAGTAATTAAATAGAGGATGTTGTTTACCTTTTAGTGATAAGTGTATTAATTGAGCATAAAAGTTCATATTGTAATGAATTATATGTTTGATGTTTTGCACTCATACATGTCGGAATGGAGAATAAAGGTAATTAAATGGGGGATGTTGTTTACCTTTTAGTGATAAGGTTATTAATTGAGCAATAAAAGATCATTTTGTAATGAATTATATATTTGGTGTTTTGCACTTATACAGGTCGGAATGGAGAATAAAAGTAAATAATGGGGGATATTGTTTACCTTTTAGTGATAAGGGTATTAATTGAGCAATAAAAGTTCATTTTGTAATGAATTATATGTTTGGTGATGGGATCAACTTTGTGATTCAGTGGTAGATGCTGGTGCGATAAGGGTCATTGATATAGGTTCGATTCCATTTGAGTGCGTGAGTTTCCTCCCCTAACTGTACTAGAGAAAATATTTGGTCATTAAATTATGGGTAAATCTGAATGTCCATATTATGGTTGACCAAAAATGATATTTTCGTTATTTATGCTATTAATGAGAAAGGTATTATGGGAATTTGATATTTTGTTTGACCACCTTACTCTTACCCTTACCTTTTCCCACCTTAGTCTTAATCACTCCACTAATTCAAATTTGACTTTGAAATTCAGATTTCACTTACTTCAAATAATAATTAAGCTTTTTATAATTTCCAAGAAATTGGTGTTTCGCACAAATTAATTCATTTTTTCTCTTCCAAATTCCAAGTAGAAGTGTGTATATATATATCATATATTCATAATAAAATAATACAGATGAAGGTTTATATATATTTATGAATATATGATCTTATTATCTTATATATGTATATAAAAACTTATATCACACTATATATATAAACTTATATCACACACTCATATATATATATATATATGATATTATTCTCTTTATATATATGTATACAACATATATCACACACTCATATATATATATATATAGATATATATATATATATATATAATAATGTACTATTCTCAAAATAGTAGCTCTATTTTTTCCCGCCCATTTTTCGCTTTCTAAAAACGTTTTACATTTTTTTATTTCCTTTATTTTTCGGCAAGTAATTGAATTTAATTGTATGAATAAATAATAATTTTCTAAGAACTTACCAAACTTAATTAGGCCATATTGAGAATTCAACTTACCATACGTAATTACTTTATTACTAAGAATTCAACTTACCAAACTTAATTATAACATTAATAATAATTCAACATACCAAATTTAACAGATTGAATATTAAATTCGGATTATGTGCATAATATTTGACATATTTATTCCACAAACGTTTTTATATTTACCTTTAATAATTCTTTGATTTTTGCACGGATGATATCTTGAGTATCTAATTTGCAAATTCAACTTAACAACAATTTGAACCCCTAAATTATGGCGTATCTCGAATTGTCTAAACGTGACAATTACATACTCAAGATATAATTCTCTAATTTAAAAACCCCTAATTGAAACAATGAATTTGGTAAGTTCTTTGAGTACATTAAAAGTTTAGAATTTGAGAATTAAAAAAACAATCCACATAAATTAAATAAAATAGCTTAATTAATTACAAGCGTTACTAAAATAACTAAAACAAAAAAGAAAACTGAATTTTGTAAAATTGCCAAACTAAAATACATAATTTATCTTTCCTTTTATTACATAATGGGACACTATAAATACCTCCAACATTCATCAATTGATAACATATTCTCTCGAGCAACATATTCTCTCGATTTTCGTGAAATTTTTTTCTACCAAAGAAACCAAGTGCAAATTTTCTCCTTTGCTTTTTGCTAATGATGGCACCTATGTTTAGTTTAATTAAGCATTTGAACAAGAGTAAGACAAGTTGGGCCATAAAAGTTCGTCTGGTCCGTTTTTATCAAAAACCAGCTTTTAATGACAACAACCAAATTAATAGTCTAGAATGTATTTTCCATGATTCCGAGGTTTGTCAAGTATTTTTAATATGTCAATTTTAAAAATTCGAATATTATAATTATTGTCTAATTTTATTTAATATATCTTGCAGGAAATGGATACATGATACTATCAGAAAATGCATATGGACCAATACAAAAAGTCGCTAATCAAGGGCACATTTATGCCATTAGAGACTTCTTAGTTACTAATCAATCGATAAATACAAAATGCGTGAGACAAAATATAAGATAATATTTCATGGTAAAACACACATGTTTGAGATGTTTGATAAAACCTATCCAAGGTTTATGTATGTCTTTAAAGATTTCAAGGAGTTGTATGACTTTGAGAAAATCGACGATACAATGCTTTTCGGTAAATTCTATTTCAATAACATTGTTTTCGTATACTTGGTTTCTACTACAAAATTTTATACGTTATCTTCTTTGGGTTATTACCAGACATCATTGGAATAGTTGTGTCGATGCAATCGGCACAAACAATAAAAGTTGCTGGAAAGACAACACGTTTCCTAGACATAATTTTGGAGGACCTGGAGTAAAAATCAATTTTTTTAATTGTTGTTTCAGTTTTAAATATTATTTTACTTATTTGTATCTGTAATGCAGAAAAAATCGCATCACATGCACTTTTTGGGAGAATATATTGATATCATCTTTTGCCATATCTCGATGAACATAATCTCAAACCAATTGTCATTATTCTCGCAAATGTGCAAGAGCAAAGGTTTTTAAAGGTAAATTGAAATACATAAGTAAGATTTGTATTTTTGAGTTTATTAATACTATCACTTAATTATAATTTATGTTTACATTACTACATGTAGATGAGGTTAAAGTGTTACGAAGTTGATTGTCAATGGAGAAGAAGAAGAGATTAAGAAATTTAAGAAAAAGGTATACATTTAATATTATTGATTTTGGTATAGTTTATGTTTAAATAAATTAATGTAGAATAATTACTAATTTTTTGTTTTATTCAAAGATTGGCAACAAGATAGCAACCCTTGACTATTCTATCGGCCATGTCGCAGTGTGTATTCCAATGTGACTGTTTCTGAGGATTTAAGTCTCCGGTGATTCTTCCATAAGAACAATAGAGCAATTGTATACTAACAGACATGTAGTTATTTTGTATAAATTGTTGTTTATTTATAAATATAAACTAAAGTTCAATTGACAAATATATTATTTTCGATCATTTTTTTTTACATATTAGTAATTTATGAAGAGATGTTTTGGCTTTAATAATTTTTTTACTGATTGGTAGTTTTTGGGTGTGTGGTACAATTATCTCTTTCATTGGGGATTGGTGGTATCTATCATGCCCAATTTGTCAAAAGAAACTATCCGAGGCGGGAGAAAAGTTATATTGCTTTGGTTGTGACAAATTCCCTTAAACTGGACAATTAAGGTATTTATTTTTTATTTGCGTAATATTTTTCTTTAAATCATATGTAATAAAAAATTTAATTGGTGTTTTATGTGTAATCTATATATATATATATATATATATATGAGACATCTCGGAATTTTCCGCCCATTTTTCACTTTCTAAAAACGAAAATTATTTTCACTTTTTTTTAATTTATTTTCCACCTCCAATTTTCTGAATTCCGATTTCAAAAGTCCTGTATAGTTTGATTTCCTATTTTAAATACTTGTTAATTAATTGATTTCCTAATTTACATATTTCTTTACCATACATAACAAAACTTTCGAAACTAGGAAATAGAAAGATTCTTGCTGACTATTGCGTGATTTTGGCAGATTTTGTGGGCAAAATTTATGGTAGTTGAATTTAATGACGTTCCTATTCTATATTTTTTTTAAACACAAAAACGAAATATGAGATATTTATGTAAAAACAATCGAGAATAATTGTAGGGATTTTTGCTTGGAGTAAACCAGAAAAAATAATTTCAATTCTTCACATACACTTTATTACATAATTTAAATATATTTTTCAAAAACTGATATTGGCAGATTACAAAATATCAAATCGGACAAAAAATACTGAATGAAAACAAAGAAATAAATCCCATCTTTCCTTCATATTAGGCCATATTCCCGCACTATAAAAAAGGTTGAACCATTGTACAATTTTAAAGATCACAAGAACAAACGAAAAAACAGAGAAAAGCTTATTTCGTAAGTATAAATCGTAATTTCTTTTTTCGGGAATTATGGTTCCATTGTTCACTTTAATCAAAGATTTGAATAAAAGCAAGACCCAATGGGCTATAAAATTACGCCTTGTGCGAGTTTACCAAAAGCCCTCTTTTTTGACAAAAACCGATACAAAGTCCGGAATGCGTCTTTCATGATGCCGAGGTATTTAATTTTTTTCGATTGAGTTGTTTTAACACAATTTCTGAGAATTTATTTTCGTATAATCTAATAAAATTCAATATCCGCGGGGAGATCACATTCACTTTAACAATGCAAAAATACATATTGAACAATACAAGAGGTGCTAAATGAGGGGCGAGTTTATGCCATCGAGAGATTTCTTAGTGGTTAATCAAACCGATAAGTACCGAGCTTGTGCAACAAAACACAAAATTCTTTTTCATGGAAAACAAATGTTTTTGAGATGTTTGATAAAACTTTTCCGATGTTTATGTATGCGTTTAGAGATTTCATCAAGTTTCGCATAATCGAAAATGTTGATGACACTATGCTTTTTGGTAAGTTATAAACACACAAGTCTTATTTTTCATTTAATTATGATAATATCAATTTAACATTGTTTTTATTTTTTATTTTTGGAATATTAACAGATGTCATCGGGAAGGTGGTGTCAATACAACTGCACAAACAAAGGAAGTTCTTTGGAAGGACAACACGATTTATTGACATAATTTTGGAAGGCTTAGAGTAAAATTAATATAGATTTTCGATCATGTCATAATTTGTGTTAAAAAAGATGCTCTAATTTTTTTATGTTTAAAGCTAGCAGAACAATCGTATAACATGCACCCTGTGGGAGGAGTATGTTGATACAATATTGCCACATCTTGAAGCTAATGGGCTTGAACCAATTGTAATTATAGTGCAAATGTGTAGAGCAAAAGTTTTCCAAGGTATTTTTAAATTTTAAATATACAAAAATAACCAACTTTGTATTTTTTTATTTGTTTTTATGTTTTGTTTTTTGTTAAAAATCGCAATATGTAGAGCGAGTCAAGGTGTCAAATACTTTTCATGTCGCCAAATTGATTATCAATGGAGATGAATCAGGGTTTCAAGAATTCAAGAAAAGGTAATAGTTTTAAAATATGTTTGTATTTATTATTTTTCTTAAGTCAAAATAGATTTCTTACTTATATAATTTTTTAAATATCGTAATTTTTTTACTGTTACATTCATACGTAACATAAGTTTTTTTAAAATTTTTAGGATTGTGAATAGCAGCAACCCGACATGTTCTATCGGTCATGTCACGGTGCCATCGGAATCTAGGAAATCTTTTGTTAGAACAATTGAACAACTATATTCAAAGAGAGAGGTAACAAATTCGTGTAATATTATAAATTAAAATTACAACTATAATGCATTTATTATAGATAAAAACTGATTTTATTTTTGCAGATTGATAGTTTTGGGTTTGTGCAACAATTATCAGTTTCATTGGAGATTGGTGGTACCACTCTTGCCCTCATTGTACGAAAAAAAGAATCGATGCGGGAGATTTGTTATATTGTTATGGTTGTGACAAGTTTTCGAAATCGGGATAATAAGGTATTTATTTAATTTGATCTGTTAATTATTTTTTATATTACTACATGTTTGATTTTTTCCATCTTTTGTATTATATATGTCACGCCCAAACGCGACGCGACGGCGATAATCGAGCCTAAACTAATGATACAAATCTCCAAGTGAAAAGATAAGGTCCGACAATATCCAAATACAACCCATTAGAATATCCGAATTTAAACTTACGGTCAAACTAAAAACAGAATGAAGGATTCCAACAATAACAAAAGCAAAAGAAAAATGTCGCTCGACTTCAATGATAATAGGAACAAGTACGACAAAGCGGAGCACGGGATTCATCAGATAGGTTCGACGCGTCTTCAACGTACTCCTCATCTAAGGTTAGAAAAGCGAAGGGGAATGTGATGAAATCTCGGTGGATGGGGTGATCGTGTGCAAGTGTGGCGATATATATAGTTAATGCGAGAAAATTAGTTGTATGAAAACGCATGAGATATGATGCATAATTTCACACACATCCACAAGCGTCGTGATAAATATATTTAAGTAAAATACTTATACGATTTAAGAAACAATTCGTGGTCACACAAGCACTATGACTCGGGCAAGATAGATAGGATTGCGACGGAATGTAACGCCAATCCTATGCAAACGAGTAAAGGTTGCGTGACGGATTTGTAGCGCCAACTAATGCAATACAAGTAGCGGTTGCATACGGATTTGTAGCGCCAACCAATCGGGTCCGATTAACTAATCGTGTGGACGCATAACGATTCCTTCGTTCTTCCTTGTAACTCCCCGTTCAAGATGGTCCAAGACGACACCTTATCGCTCCATAGCAAAGACAAAATCTACATTGGAGCTTGCAAGGCTCGAATTCGTCATAATCATGATTATACCTCAAGTACTACGACTCGCTTCCCTCGACAAACTCCGTCCCTCGATTTGCGGTATTAGGACGATGGGGCCAGAGAGTGGAATAGCGGCCGAGCGCCGGTTCCATCCTCGACGTTCCATTCTCGATCGTGAGCTCGACACACCAAGTTGACTCAGCAGAATTAAATACACGTTTGAAGTCAACCAGGTAGTCGAGTATTATTGATTCAGAAGCGATTCAGAAAAGTTTTGAAAATTACGAGTGGCAATTATGGCGTTGGTGGAGTTATTTGGATGAAGATGATTATCGGGAGGATAAGCAATCTTCAATATCTTGAAAGAGTGGAACATAAGTCCCATCATAGATTTGAAATCACAAGACGGAGGGAAGTCGCCTCGCGATCGTGTATTATTCGGTTAAGACGATCCGATAAGACAAGGGATTTTTAGAAAATAAAATATTTTTAATTCATTATTAAGTCGGAGAGTACAGGTATGTTTCTTTAAAAGAAAAATAATTTGAGTTAGGTCCTTGTTAAAAAGAAAATTTACAATTAGCCCCGTTTTATAAAAACCAAGTGTTCTAAAACTCGGGCAGGCGCCAGCGCCACCTAACCGAGGAGAAAACTTGGAAATCGCCAATAAATCAGGGGCGCTCAAGTCGGCGCCTAATCGGTCAAGTCGGCTCCTAGGCGCTCAAGTCAATTCCTAGACGCTCAAGTCGGCGTTGGCGTCGCCGAGATATGTTCATTTTTAAAAAAATCGCTCATCAAAACGAACACAACAAACTTCAACTTTTCTTGTATTTCATTTTTTTTAGGGAACTTATCTTGTATTTCAATTTTGTAAACAGAGGTAAAAATGATTACTTGTTGACTTGTTCAGAGAAATCACCATAATTCATCCTGTTATTATTTAATATTTATTAATCAACAACTTTGTTGCTCTATGTAGAGAGTGTGGAATCACTCTTAGTTTGATTTTTACATACAAGATATTTTTATATACAAGATTTTTTTTTCAGATATCTCTTATGTTAGCATCTATTTCAATAACTATTTGAATGATTGGGGTTAAAATATACAATACATATGGATCATGATTATTTCCTATCCAATATTTTTACTTTTCTATTTTATTTGATCATATTTCTAATGGTTTAATTTTGTTAATAAGGTTTTAATTTTAATAAAAATAAAAAACCATATAATTATGCCTTAATTCTAGGCCCCGCCAGGTGCCGCTTTAGTCCCCGCCAGGCGCTCCAGGCCCTAGGCTCTTGTCGGCGCCCGGCAACCGCCAGAGAGTTTTAGAACACGGCAAAAACCACTACTTTTGGAGTTAAAATTAAATAAATAAATGTCCGACCTTGAAATATTATGAGGTCAGTTTCTAAATTCTCTAAATTGTTCATAGATTCAAGTTTTAAAAGTTTTGAGGTCGAGTTTTTATAAAATTCTCACATTGGCCCCAAATTTGTTAAAATTGTTATTTCGGTTCTAAGTTTAAAATAATTGGAACTCACAAACCGGAAGGGATTTTAATGTGATTTCAGTTGGAAAATGTCACTAAGGTCAGTAAAATATTGGGACAAAAACATTTTTAAAAATAATTAAGTATAGGTCCTTTAACTTTTGGAAATCTTATTTTTGTCCCATTTTGAAATAATTGTCTTTAAGGGTCCAATTGTTATGAAATTTGGACCTTGGGTCCAAAATATAAATATGTTATAATTAAATTAGTATTTCCAGATGCATGTACTACATAAGTTCCGGAAATTTCATTTTGGTCCTCAATTTTAATCTTTTACAATTTGGTCCCTCAATTTTTATAAAATTACTTTCCAAGCCCTAAACTCTTGGATTTTTGGAATACACTTAAAATATATTATTTCCAGTCCCTTAAGAGTCAAAATTTCAAATTTTAAAATTAGGGTCTGGTACAGTTTCAAAAATTGCAAAATAACCATTAAACTTTTAAAATTTTACAATCTAGTCCTTGGGCTTTTAAGGGTTGATTTTATTTATCTAAAAACTCTTACAACTTTATTAAAATGTCAAAACATAATTTTTGAACCTGAGTTCAGTCCCAATAATCGAAAATTACAGAGGGGTCCCTTAAGTTTTATTTTCTTGCAATTAAGTCCACCAACTTTCCATTTTCGCATTTTAAGTCCAAAAATTGAAATTTAATCAATGATGCTCGACTTTTCCAGGTTATAAATCATACAAAATATAGATTTCAAGAGTCATACACATACATGACCATCTCATACAAGGATTCATCAAATATAACAATAAAGTGTACATGTATGCCCTAATTTTCGATAAATCGCATTTTTGAGCAACACTTGAGAAATTTTCTACTTGGTACAAGAAAATAGCATGCAATACATAATATATATCTCAAGTGCTCAATAACAAAATACTACATGCATTTTAATTAAAACACCAGAAGTTGAAAGAATTTTTCCACCCACCTTAAAGATTGATTTGTTGGTGAAAAATGGAATAAATCACTCTTGATGAAGAAGTGACTTAGGTCAGCCCCTAAGTCAAGAAATATATAAAAAATATAGGAGTTAGAAAAATGAGGTTAAAAATTTAAGGAGAAGAAGTAGATGGTGAGAAATTGGAAATACTACACTTACCTTGTGTAGTGAGTAAAATGTGACTAGTAATGGCTTCAAAATGTAAGATTTGGTCACCCTTAATAACAACCTTCAAGGTCAACCCCTAAAACTCCAAAAATGAAAATGGAGTGTCAAAATTTGGAAAATAGAAAGAGAAGGAGAAAATGTACTTAGAAATTCCATTTCTTACCTTATAGTCCAACTTCTTCACAATTTCTTCTTCAAGATGAACTCAAGTCTCTTAATATCCTCAAATGATCTTCTAAGTATACCTCAAAATCAAAAATCAAACTTAAATTAGAAGGTGAAAGATATGAGTTAGGTGATATAAAAATGGGTAGAAAAGAAATTTTTCCTTACCTTAGTAGTGATGGTTCAAATTTTTTTGAAGGAGTAGGAGATGAATTCTTGGAATTTTGGTTAAGTGTTTGAAGGTTTGAAGAAGAGTATGTAGAGAGAGGTAGGAGGATTTTTAGAGAGAGAGAGAAGAGAAAATACAAGACTTAGAATAATTTTGTGTTGGTGAAATGAAATATGGTGAATAAAACTTGAACAATTTTCTTGCCCAACTAAGGCCTCTTGGTCGTCCATATGAGGTGGGGAGGGGACAAAATTTTTGTCTTGTTTGGTTAGATGATAAGTTAGGGTAATAATTGAGGAATTTAGAGAGTAAAGTAATACCTATGCTACTATGTTAGGGACACTTGGCCAAAAGTCATGTTTTAGGAATTTAAATTTTTGTCTTGTTTGACCAATTGGGTGGTTGAATTTGTAGGATAATTCTAAGATGTATGTTTGAATTAATGGTGTAGTAATACACAAGATGAATACATAAGGTGTATTTGTACAAGAGTTGTGAGATATTTCTACACCAAAATACCTATCATGGTCGTCCCCCTTAAGGGTATTTGTGGTAATTCCATATTTTTTTTTTGTCCCAAATCGATGATAATAGATAAATAATATCAATCTCCAAAATAATTAGTGATTTCCTTGATCACTTATAAGTCTCATCATTTTCTTAATTCTATAAGGTATAAGTCTCGAAATAAATAGTCTCTTAAAATTCTAAGGTGACTAATAGATACACAAATAATAATAATGATGATCGATCAAGTGATCATTAATACGAAGTAGAAGTAATAAATGATTATGGTCACCGAAGTAATAAATAAAAAAAAAAGAAATTAAATGCGAAATATATATATCATTAATATTTACCCGTCAAAGCGACGCGGTAAAATAGTCAAAATAATACAAGGACGATACGTGAAACAAATACATGCTTGAAATAAAATCGGGGCTTCACATTCTCCCCCTTAAAAGAATTTGGTCCCCAAATTCTCTTCTTAATAGCTATGGATATTGATTCCTCATGTCTTCTTCCATCTCCCATGTTGCGTCTTCGTCTCGGTTGTGGTTTCGCCATACAACTTTAACCATCGGAATCTCTCTATTACGCAACCGACGATTCTATTTGGTCAATGATCCGGATTGGTCCCTGTAAGATAAATTTTCCATCGTGAGAAGGAGAATCACGAGTGATAATATGCTCGGGATCCGGTTGATACTTTTTCAATCTCGTACGTGGAATACATCGTGCATTCCCGCATCTTGTGCAGTAACTCGAGTCGGTAGGCCAACTTCCCGATCCTCCGCAAAATCTTGTAAGGTCCAATATATCTCGGACTTAGCTTGCCTCCCTTCTTTGAATTGATCAATCTTTTCCGTGGCAAGAGTCCGAGAAATACTTCATCTCCGACTTCAAATTCCAAGTCCTTTCTCCTCTTGTCCGCGTAACTCTTTTGGCGGCTTTTGAGCTTGTGCGGATCCGTCCCTTGATCAACTTGACCTTCCCATGGCCTCCTAAACTAAGTCGACCTTTGGAATCGATGGTGACTTTCGTTTCTCTTTTGGAGTCCATTGGTCATCAATCTCCAGTGTAATGGGAATTTACACTTTCGCCCATACAAGGCTTCGTAGGGTGCCATCCCAATTGTGGCTTGATAGTCTGTTATTATAGGCAAACTCGGCCAATGGTAAGTGTTAATCCCAACTTCCTTGAAGTCCAACGTGCATGCTCGCAACATGTCTTCCAGGGTTTGAATCGTTCGTTGACCGCCATCGTTTGTGGATGTCTTTCTTGTCTTTGAAACTTAGCGAGGTACCCAATTCCTCTTGTAAGCATTTTAACTCGGAGACAAACCTCGGGTCTCTGTCGACACTATGTCGATGGCTCCATGCGAATGATCTCTCTGATATAAATCTGCACAAGTTTCAAGTAGTCAGTTTTCTTCATGGGTAAGAAGTGTGCAGATTTCGTGAGTCGGATCTCACGACTACCCATATGGCGTCATCGCTTGTCCGGTCCTTGGTAGATCCGTCACGAAGTCCATCGTTATGTGTTCCCATTTCTAATACGGAATTCTCAATAGTTGTAATAAACCGGATGGTCGGTGGTGTTCTTTTATTCGTTGACAAGTCAAACATCTCGAACGAACTCGCTACTGGTTCTTCATGTTTACCCACCAAGAATGTCGTTTCAAGTCTTTATACATCTTGTTTCCTCCAGGGTGTATAGTGTATTTCGAACAAAGTGTGCTTCTAAGAGAATTCGCTCCTAATCGCTCGTCACTTGGTACACAGACTCGATTTGAATCTAATGATTCCATCTTCATGTACCGAGAATTGATCTCTCTCTTTTAAGTATCTTTCTTTCGTTTTTGAAGTTGTACATCCGTCCCCGTGTCCGCTTTGATCTCGTTCAAGATCGTGTTTAACCAATATGTTAGCACATGAAATGTGAGTATTGGTTCTCGTCGGATTCTAAGTGCTCAACTCATCTAATGATTTCCACTCTCGAATCATTAGTCCGCTAAACTCGCCTTTACGCTCAAGCGCGTCGGCTACTACGTTAGCTTTCCGGGATGGTATTGAATATCAAAGTGATAGTATTCTATTAACTCCATCCATCTCCGTTGCCTCAAATTGAGATCCTTCGAGAGAATAAATACTTTGTGCTCTTATGATCCGTGGTAAACCGTGAATGTTGCTCCGTAGAGATAGTGTCTCCATTTCTTTAACGCTAACACTATTGCCGCCAATTCCAAGTCATCGTTGGATAATTGGCTTCATACGGCTTGAGTTTCCGTGATGCATAAGCAATGACCTTTCCTTCCCGCATGAGTCGCTCCTAGTCCTTCCTTTGATGCATCACTCTGTAGACGACAAAGTTTTCATTCCTTTGGAAGGGCTAAGACTCGGAGCCGTAGTAAGTCGTTTATTGACTCTTGGAAACTAGCCTCACACTTGTCATTCCACTCAAACTTGACTTGCTTCTCGGGTTAGTCGAGTGAGTGGTCCATTATCTTGGAGAAATCCTGGATAAATCTTTGATAATATCCAACTAGTCCCAAAAAAACTTCGATCTCCATTTGAGGACTCGGGTTGTTTCCATTCAACCACTTTTGTCTCGCACCTTCAAGGATCTACGGTGATCCAGTCGGATATTATGTGTCCCAAGAATGCGACTTCACTAAGCCAAAATTTGCACTTGCCGAATTTGGCATACGCCTTGTGCTCTCGTAGTGTCTCCAAAACAATTTTTAGATGACGTTCATGCTCCTCTCTAGACTTAGAGTATACGAGTATGCCATCAATGAATATCACTACGAATTGATCCAAATAAGGTTGAAAGACTCGATGCATCGATCCATAAACATTGTTGTGATGCGTTTTGTCGATCGAAATGCATCACTACAAACTCGTAGTGTCCATATCCGTCCGAAATGCCATTTTGGAAACGTCTTCTTCACGGCTCTTTAGCTGATAATATCCTTGTTGTAAATCAAACTTCGAGTACACCGTCGCTCCTTGAAGTTGATCAAACAGTTCGTCTATCCTCAGGAGGGGATATTTGTTCTTGATGGTCATATTTGTTAAGTCCGCGATAGTCTATACAGTCTTAATGTGCCATATTTCTTCTTGACAAATAGACGGTGCTCCCCAGAGACGTACTTGGTCGGATAAATCCCACATCCATCACACGTAATTGTGTCTTCAACTCTTGTAACTCAATAGGAGCCATTCTATACGGCGTTCTGGCGGTCGGGGCGATTCCTGGTAATACCTCGATGGTGAACTCGACTTCCCTATCTGGAGGGACAGTGGTGAGTTCTTGTGGAAATACATCTATATATTCCGATACTATAGGTACTTGATTAATTTGTGTCTCAACCTTAGGTTTGTTAATTACAAACGCCTAGTACCCTTGTGCCCCCTCAGTGATCGCTTCCTCGCTTTCATTGTCGAAATGATTGGGGCGATCTTAACCCGTGCTCTTCCCGAAATTTCTACTTTGAGCTTACAGGGTTCACATAGCTTAATGGACTTGCGATGGCAGTCCATTTGTGCATGGTGTGCGGATAAACGATTCATTCCCAATATAATGTCGTATTCGGATATAGGCAATAAGATCAAATCGACAGAAAGTTTATCTCATCAATCTTAACTTCGCATGCATTATAGATAATATCTCATTATCGGCTTGCGCCCATAGGAGTGGACACTTCTAGACATATAGGCATATGTTCCATGCATGCATACAACTTGTGTACAAAATGTGGTGCGACAAATGAATGCGTTGATCCAGGGTCAAATAGTACTTTAGCATAGTGGCTAGATACTAGAAGCGCGTACCTTCCACCACGTTTGTTGCCTCCGAGCCTCATGTCCGGCTAGTGCAAATGCTCGGCGGGCATCCTTGCCCGATTTCCCTGGCCATTACCCGGCTTTGGCGGCTGCACTTGTTTCGTGCGATCCTCGATTTCCGGGCAATCCTTCAATCAGTGTTATTCTTGCCACATAGCAAGCATCTCCCTGTTTGCGCCAACAATCATTGACAAAGATGTCCCATTTTTGGCAATGTGCACATACTTGACCTGGTTTTCTCAGACGGTCCTTTTGCTTTATCCGTCTTATTAATCGGTCCTTCAAACTTAGCAAAGTCGCTTAGACGGGCCCCACAAATTTGCCCTCTTGAGATCAAGCTGTTTGATGGCCTACTCTGCTTTGAATCTGTCAATACGGTTGATCATGACTCGATGCGGAGAGATGCCTTTACCGCGGCCGAGTAGGTTGTCATTTCAACGAGTAAAAGTCGCTTTTGAAGTTCCAACTTGATCCCGTGTGAACTTATATAATTTGTCCTCTTTCTCAGATCGATTGTCCCCAAAGCATATTTGGACAACCGATGAAACTCAGACTCATCTTGGGCTACGGACATGTTCCTTGCCTCAACTTATGAAATTCATCCCGCGTGCCTCCTTCACGACTGGGAATGTACGCTCATGGAATTGCCAGAAATTTTCCCATGTTCTATCTACTTGATCCTGTTCCCACTTTCTCTCAACTTCTCTCCACCAATCTCGAGCGGTACCGATTCTAGTCGAACACTGCGAGTGTAACCTTCATTCCTTGGAATATTGGAGAGCATTAAAGATATTCTCTACTTTCTTGATCCATTCCTCGGCTTTTATGTCATCCTGGTTCCCCTAAGAAAGTCGGGGGGTCGAATCGTAGGAACCACTCCAATGTGCGATCATTCGCCTCTCGAGCGGAGTTCGAGGGTTAGGCCGATGAGGCTCGCTTGTTGTCTCATGAACAAACAGATTTGCGGGGCTGTGTAGTTAAGTTATCTCCCGGTGGCGGATGAGGTGGTGGCAATTCAGGAGGGTACCCATTCCCGGGCGCGTCATTATTCCTTTGGGGGAACACGGCGGGGTCTCCCGCATCCACGGTGTCCAACCATTTTGTATCCCGAGGTTTAACTATAATCCATAAATGAATGATTTCAATAAATACTCGCATATAAGAAGTTATATCACAACAAAGAATACACAAGACATAGAATAAGTAGAAAAAGTATATTCATTGATGTGAAAATTTGAATACACCGAATGAGTTCATACAACAAGAATACGAGAATCGAAGATAATCTAGAGTCGAGGATACAACTTGATCAAAGTACAACGGGAAGCAAAATACAACAGGATGGAAATAAGCATCGGCTAAATCTAACATAGAAGCTATCTACTCGGTGAGGTCACCGTCATTATCACTACCGCCTCGTCCATAATCGAACTGACAATTGGTACCGCCAAAGATCGTGCCGGCCAGTCGGCTAAATCTCAGCCACTGCTCCGATCTCGGAGCGTCATCAAGTGGGCGGCCTCAGCGCTCGAGCTCTCCATCCTCCATTGGATCCTCATCGGGATCCTCCTCGGGATCCTCTTTAGGATCTTGGAGATCCTCCTCGGGATCCTCTTCATTGTTCGCTTCAGGGTCGGCCTCTAGTTCCACCTCGGGTGGTGGCGGTGCTAGTGCATTGGCTGCCAAAGCAGTCTCCAAAATGGCATCCCGCTGAGACAAGGCCTGTGTGAGGTCCTCGATCACCATCATCTATTTGATGATAGTCTCTTCGAGGCGTCCGATGGTGTCCCTCGACATGTATGCGTCCCTCTCCCACTTTGCGCGGCCTTCCTTGGCGCGTTCCATCTTCTTGCGAGTAATTTCCAAGTGTTCCTGGATCGATTGAATTTGATCTTCGCGAGCGCAGATGGTATCTTCGCGATCGAGATTCTTCATAGTATGAAAAGAAAAACGAAAGGGAAAGTTGGTGATGTTGCCTTGAAAATTGATATTAGCAAGACCTATGATAGCATGAATTGGAGTTTCCTTCAAGCCGTGATGTTAAAAATGGGTTTTGACAGAAGATGGGTGGGATGGATTATGATGTGTGTAACGTCTGTCCGTTACACTATAGGGGTTAATGGAGAAGCAGTCGGCCTATTATTCCAGAACGAGGCTTAAGACAAGGTGATCCTCTTTCACCCTATCTATTTATCTTGTGTGCGGAGGGACTTTCCTTTTTAATTAAAGATGCTGAAGCTAAAGGCCGTCTTTACGGGGTTCGTGTTTGTAGAAAAGAGCACCGTCTATCTCATATTTGTTTTTTTGTAGACGATAGCTTACTATTCTTTAAAGCTTCGGAGGAGGAATGTAACAATCTTAAAATATTTTAGATGCTTACAAGGAAGCATTTGGCCAGGGGTTAATTTCGGTAAATGGGTTATGTTCGGTTCTAATGTACAACACAATCATAAGGAGGTCTTATATCATAATCTAGGAGTGCGTCAAAATCTGCTGGAAAGTACTTGGGACCGCCGTCCCTCATAGGTAGGAAGAAAAAAAAGACGTTTTCGACATATAAAAAGATAGAATGTGGGGCTATATTCGTAATTGTCAAGGGAAGAAGATATCTAGAGGTGGAAAAGAGGTATTGTTAAAAGTTGTTGCCCAAGTCGTTCCTTCGTATTTCATGAGTACATTCTTGTTACCAAATTCTTTGTTGGATGAGCTCTAAAAAATCTGAATTTGTTTTGGTGGGGAAGTGGTAAGGAGTCGAAGGGTATAAAGTGGATTAAATGGGAAAAATTGTGTGTCAGTAAAGATGTTGGTGGTTTGGGGTTTAGTGATCTCTTTTGTTTCAATTTGGCCTTATTGGATAAGCAAGGTTGTAAGTTTTTAACAAAACCAGATGCTTTAGTTACGAGAGTTTTCAAAGCTAAATATTTTCCGAATTGTGACTTTCTCGATTCAAAACTTGGTTTTTGTCCTAGTTTTATTTGGAGAAGCATTTGGAGTTCTCAAATGGTGCTTAAAAAGGGGTGAGGTGGAGGATTGGTGATGGTTCTAAAGTTAGAGTATGGGGAGCCTTGGATAAGAGATGAATCAAATTTCTTTGTGTCATCTCCTATTCGAGCAGAGGTGCGTGATATTAGAGTGTGTGACTTGTCGATACCGGCCTCGAGGCATTGGGACATGGAATTGGTGGAGAAGCTTTTTAATTAAAGGGATTGCACATCGATTAGTCGATTCCGTTGAGAAAACGGTTATTGATGATCAAAGAGTTTGGCAATTCTCAAAGAATGGACAAGATTTGGTTAAAAGCGGATACAAAGTGGCTTTGGGTGCGGAATACTCGATATGGTGGATTATTCCCCTATTTGGATACGCATTTGGAAGCTAAAAATACCTCCGGAGGTTAAACATTTTGTTTGGAGGGTGTGTAAAGATTGTGTTCCAACCCGCAGTAATTTGTCGATGAGACATGTGGTTGTTGATTGTAATTGTGCTTTGTGTAAAAATGACTATGAAACAGTTGGCATATTTTTGTGTCTGTCGATTCAAGGGAATGTTGGTTTTGTCTTTGGTTTAAATGATTAGATTGATATATGGTGTGATGAAGAAGAGTCCATGAGAGACTTTGTTGAAAATATTCTTGGTCATCGGGATATTTGGGTTGTCTCAAAATCACTCATGATATTGTGGAGCCGTTGGAAAGAAAGGAATGAGGAAGTTTGGAGCAATAAACACAAGAATGCAAAACGCCACGGTTAGGAATGATGTTCTTTGTGTTATGAGAATGGTGCTCGATCAATGTTTCAGGAGAAAAGGTGTCCGCAGATGAATTTCGAACTCAAAGAAATGACAGATGGGAGAAGTCGGTTTTCCTTTTTCAAGTGTAATGTCGATGCGGCTCATCGAGTTCGGAAGGTAAGATAGTAGTGTTGCAATGGTAGTAAGGGATGATAGAGGGGAATTCGAGTGGCTAGAACAGTTTCATTCCTGGATTGTACAAAGTTCGTGAGGTCAAGCAATGGGTGTTTCGTGAAGCCTTATCTTGGACGAAAAATCTGTGCTTCAAACACCTAGTTCTCGAGGCATGACGCAAAGTATGTGGTGGGACGGGCTATCTAGCTTGGATCAAGGAATTTGAGAATATGATAGTATTTTGCAAGAATGACAGATTTTACTTCAAAGTGAACCCGCCTTTTCGGTAACTTTTGTTAGAAGAAATGGCAATACGATTGCTCATGTACTAGCAAAGGAAAGCTTTTTCTTTTGATAGTCCATCATCCAGTGAGTTCTCCACCTCTTTGTATTTTGAATTGTATGTTGGAGGACTTGAGTAATCAATAAATTTTATTTTACCTCAAAAAAAAACCTCCCCCAAGTCCCGCCTAACTCCCGTCTGCGCCGCTTGCAGCAGGTCTTTGATGGGTTCTTACGCCCGACTAAGACCTAACACTTTTTAGAACACTATTGAAACACGAAGGAAGCAACCCAGGGTTGACCTAGTAGGCTGTGGGGCCGCAATTGCAATTGTAACCCGATGACTTGATTCGATTCTCGACTAATTCGGAGTGTTTTGGGAGATGTGCAGACCTGGTGTGGGATCTTTATAGGTCGAAATAAATAAATAAAAAACTTGAATGGGGCCACTGATGTGTTTTCATCTGCCAGCAAGTTTTTCTCCACAAGCCGTCTCTTTTCGAACACTTTTCCATTCCTCGAGTCTCTTCAACTTCTCCGTGTTTCTCCATCTCCTACAGGCTACACTAGCTTCTTCTAAAAGTAAATAGCCCTCTACAAAGCTGGTACAAAACGCAGGTTAAACTTTTGCTAAGACAATTCCAAGGACAATGTCTCTCCCCGTCCAGATGATGATAAGGGTTTGTGTTCAACGCCCTTGACTTATATACAATTGCAACCTTCTTCATTCTGGGTTAATTTGTAATTTTTAATGCAAACTTTCAACCCTGTAATTTTTCACTTTCTTATGTTCTTGTTCCTTTTTTTTTTTTTCCTTCAAAAATTGCCAGAATTCACTATGGAAACAAGAGAGGCTTCGCCTGCACACTTTCTAATAAAGATCGAATCTTTTTCCTTACTTTTTCGGAGTGTGGGATTAAGAAGTATGAAACAAGGGAATTTGAGGCTGGAGGCTATAGATGGTATTTTAAAATAATATCTGTCTTTAATGTCTTTTATTATTTTGGTTCAAGCTGCTACATTTTCTTGTAGTCTGTAGGATGGTGTATTCATTAAACATTATAGAGCAAATGGGGCAAATTACCCACTTGGGATAGGTGATTGAGTTTTTTTGACATGTAGGATAAAAACATAGTTTTCTACCCACTTTTGGTGTTCTTTTTTACCACCATACCTCGGCGCTTTAAATGCAGTTCCTTTAATATGTATTCTCTTGAAATTAAATACCCCAATACAATACGCGAATCGCGAACACACCTTCCTTTTTTTTTTGCTTCTTCATTTTTTTCTCTCTTCTTCTTCTTCTTCTTCACAAAATATCAAGAAGTTATTTTTGTGGGCTTTCATCAACAAAATCGCACCAAAAAATCGAATAACAAGGTAATGTTCTTCTCCTCCTAATTAGTTAACCTTGTTTAAATCGTTCAAGACCAATATATTTGCAAAATATGAAGTGTTTTGTGAAAGGAAAATTTTTACGCATTTATGAAAAACAATGCACGATATCGTGTCATATATTGGAAAGCGCGATATCGTGCCCCCGTATATTAGACACGATATATCGTGTTGTATATTAGGAAATGCGATATCGCGCCCCGTATATTGACACGATATCGCATCTAATATATAGGGTACGATATATCGTGTCGATATACGGCACGATATATCGTGCTCTATTTACGAAAAAAGGGCACGATATATATCGTGCTCTCGAAAAAAAAGGGCACGATATATCGTGCCTCTACGAAAAAAAGGGCACGATATATCGTGCCCCAAAGAAAAACAGTAGCGCCTTTTTATGTGTTTGCATTTATCGAATTTTTCTTTGTATATAGATGAACTCTCGCTATCTTGTTGTTCGATTTGGTGGTCATTGGGAAGGTTTAGAATATAAAAGTGGTGAAGAAGAAGTTTCATGACGTATTAAACCGGGCAAAAATGAATTATAGTGAAATATTGGATGAGGTTTATGGTGTTGTTGATGTTGATAGGGCGTATACGATTGTATAATGCATTCTATTGTAGATATTTCGAAACAAACTTGGGAAGTTAAAGTTGAAAAACGATGATGACATTGAAACGCGTTTGGGAACACCGAGTTACCAGTTGTTTTTGTAACACCGAAAAGAAAACGATGGGTGAGACTAGTTCGCATAATGTATTGGGAGGTCGGGCCTGGGCATAATCGAGTTGAACGTTGAATGTCCACAAGGTGTTGGTGGAAGTTTTATGCAACTAATGGCTAGTCGAATGATTTTTCAACAAATCGTTGGGCCTAATTACAACTACATGCAACATCTTGGTTTTCAACAATACGATTACCGCACATCAATCCATATAGTCATGCAAGCGGTAAGGCCAGTGGAGCACTTTTATGCATATGAACAATGTTCCGATTATTGATCATCCGCGTCCCACTAGCACCTACGATTAATGTTCCAAATATCAATTGTCGGGACTAAAAGTATAAGGCCAAGCAATGAAGATGGCTATTATCCCGATATGGGTTGTGATAATACCGATGTTAATTGTGATAATAATCGATTCGATGTTGGTTGTGATAATAATGACATTAATTATGGTGCAAACTACGATCAAAATGATTTTGGTGAGAACTACACCGATGGTGATGTTTGGTACCGACGTTGAAGCTAATAATCAATTTGAAAATGACCAAAGAACGTCGAATTTGAGGAATTTTGTGAGTGGAGACGTGAGCGGAGAGAAGTATTTAAAAAACCAAAACCAAGATGCGAGGAGAAGCACGAGGTGTTAACTTACATCCGGATATCCATAGAGACAATATGGACGAAACAATAGTGCCCACAGACGAAGTTGGGTGATTCCCCGGTACACTCTCGCACCTTTCGTTCCTCCCGGGAACCCGCAGTTGGAAGCATCTCGTGGGACATGCGCAAGGAGCAACATACATGAGCAAAACAATTGGATATCGCACTAGGCATGTATCACCTTGAAAATCAAGTCGAAGATCGAGTTGAACGCTCGGATAAGACTCGTTTTCATGCAATATGCAAGTATGAACGATGCCCTTTTCGAATGCGTGCATATGGAAAGGATGGTATTTGGAGAGTAGGGAAGTTTGACAAGACCATGGATGTGGGTTAAATTTGAATGACAATGCATCTAAAGCGGGTGCATTCTAAAAAGTAAGAGTGCGTATTTTGCATCAGATTACTAGTGGAACATTCTCGCGCTGCAAGAGATATGATAGCGGAGTTGGAATCGCGACATGGGCTTAAATGAGTTATAATGTTGCGTTGAGTGCAAAACATCACGCCTTTGGGTTGATATATGGAGATAGCAACAAGTCATTCAATCTAATTCCTGATACTTACACATGTTCAATTTAACGAATCCCGGACGCAGAATTAGCTAGATGGAAGTCGGATAATTTTAATAGATTCAAGACGTGTTTTTGCTTTGCATGCATCAATCATCGGATTCCGAACAATGCCCGACCGATTATTGTGATTGATGGAACACACCTTAAAGGAAAATACCGAGGAATATTGTTTGTGGCAAGAAACAAAAGATGGTAATGAATGATTTTCCCACTTTCTTTGTTGGAATCGGGGATGTTGAAAACGACGATTCTTGGACATGGTTTTGAGACAATTGAGAGATGCTTATAATGCCCTCGTGATCTCGATTGTTTCGATCAAAGACAAGAGTATCGATAATGCCATAAAAGCAGATACCCGTAAGATCACATGGGCTTTGCAGACTTATCATTTGCAGAGTAATTTGGCTCAATACGGCCAACATATAGTAGAATGTTTAGGAATGCAAAGATATTCATACCGCCGTGAAGATTATGATAAGTATTTTGAAAACATAAAAGTTGCTAGTGAGACGGATGCGTTTAAAAAGTTAGAACGCGAGGGGAAGACGGATGGTCTCGAGTTAAGTGTCTGTCCGGCGTTATGGGTTCATGACATCAAACTCACCGAGAGCTTCAATAGTCGGTTATTATGGGCCGAAAGTTACCCGTTTGTTACGTGGCTTCGAGTGTGCTCGGACTATTATTGAAAAGTGGTTTTATGAACGACGACCGCTGCTAATGATAAAGATCAAGAGCTAACACTTGAAGCAACCAAAAGATTAAATGATGCGGTTGAGATAGGTCGTAGAATGGATGTACAAATGCCTTAGTAATGTGAAGTACAAGGTGAAAGATGGAACAAAGACTTATTTGGTTGACTTATCCCAAAGAACATGCATTGCCGAGAATTTGAATATGAATTGATGCCTTGCGCCCGATCTCATGCAGAATTAGGTATAAAGAAATTTAAAATTTTTGTATCAATATTTTCACATAATTCGTTCAATATTTTCACATAATTCGTTCAATATTTTCAAATAATTGTTTGTTTATTTGTGCGGAAAGGCGAACCTCAATATCTATTCATTTTTCGCCCATTATTATAAAAATGAAAATCTTCAAAAAATGTGGGCGGGTGAAGTTTTACAGTTCCGATCCGAGTGAATGGGTTCTACCACAAGAGGTGCGAGGACTTAGTATGCAACCCTCCAAATAACCCGAGACAAGCAGTCGTCGCCCTGCATAAAGTTCAGTTCATTTGTTGAATCATCAAGTAATCGTTCACGTAAGAGTCAAATTTGTTCAAGGTGTGGGGTGTCTTTGCCGCCACAATTGCGTCAAATGCACTATGTCATTGCCGCTCGATGAGCACGAAAGTGCCTCGCTGACACAAGGTCCTTCGAGACAAGTGCGTAATAAGAAGAAATGTGGAATATGCCGAGCGGATGATCATACCCGTAGAAAATGTCCGAGACGTCCAGGATGATGAAAATTAGGCAAAAGTTTATTTCAAATGTAACACTATTTTCTAGAAAAACACACCAAGAGTCAAACTCGTGAGTCTAAAATGTGTTAATCATGTCGATTAGTACCCTTTAATGACGATATTTGCACGATATATCGTACAACTATCTCGCACGATATATCGTTTCTATCATAGTTGTACGATATATCGTACAACTATCTCAGCACGATATACCGCTTCCTATTATATTGTACGATATATCGTGTCAAATTATAAAAGGGCACGATATATCGTGCCAAATTATATAAGCGGCACGATATATCGTACAAATTATATAAGGGCACGATATATCGCACCAAAATATATATAGGGGCACGATATATCGTACAAATTTTATATCGTGTCCCAATTGCTCTTATGAATATGTTTGTAGTTTTTGTGGATTTCTTATCTGCTAATTGTAATTCTCTTAATTTAAAGTAAACAAAATCTTTTTTTTTTTAAACAAATTAAGAAAAATCATGCAAAATGAATATTTAATTAAATAACTCAAAATATTTAGAAGATATACAACAATATGTACTACAACTCCCAAGTACTACTATCATGATCTTGCATCTTGGTAAACTTGTCGTGCCATATTTTTGCCTTATATATCGGAATCGATCGCTCCACATACTTCCTATTAATCTTCTCGTGATACAACTAATGATAGAATGTATGGCAAATACACCACAACTAGTGGGGTCGTTTCGCAAAAAACAATCTTTCACGCTTTATGGATAAGTTCCCACTCGCGGCGGACGGGCTCCTTACCTAAGGCGGTGTAGAAGCGGTAGCGAATAAGTACACATGGGAGCATGCGACGGAGGGGGCGTGTGTCGGCCCAAGACGCCCGATTGGCAAAACTATCATCCGTGTATCGGCACGCATCGAGTCGTACATATGTATTGTGGCTCACGTAGATCCGACCGCACACGACAAAATGGCGACAAATTCACGATCATGTACACCGGGTGAAAACAAAATCATAAATAATCAAAAATTTTGAATGAAAAAATGAATAAACTAGTCAAAAAAATAATTATTCAAGTATACATGCGGATAAAGACTCCATGGACCAGGATTACCCCATCCCCGGAGTTCCGTCGGCCGACAACATCGACCAACTCATCCGGCTCTGTCAGGGAGGAATCTCTCTCCATGGTCATTTGGGTCATATACTCTTGTGTCGGTTTGAGGATCCGTACCATGCATACGACTCCATATGTGCCGTATGGAATCCTACACATTGAAAAATGTTTATAGGTTAACAAGTATGATTTATTAATTTTACAAGTAAAAATGCGAGACACATAATAAATAAACTAACCGAAAATGTCGTAGAGATACAATCCTATAAGTTCCCACTTGTTTCTCATGAGGCACAACCCCAAGAAATCGTGGATCTGATCGTAGTATGGACGGTATGCATTTATATGTTGTCGAGAAATGAAAGAAATCAATATTAATCGATAAAATATTCATCAACTAAATAATGCAAAAGAAACTTACATCATTTTCCAACTCTATCTTTGGATCCGCCATTTCCTTAAAAAATGATGGCCCAACAAGTACACATAAGCCCCACGTTCCTCCCGATTGGACCTCAAATATTAAGACAGTGGAATATAAGATGTAAATACTAAGACGATAAGACAAATGCAAAAATATTTACTTACTCTTCATTAGACTTTAAGAAGCGGGTAAACTCCTTCTGGACGGTCAAGCTTGCGAGACCAGGATCCCCGAACGGGCCGCGAATATGCCGCGGCCGCTATCCCGAACTCGGATCAAGGAAGAGGCGGTGAGGGCAAATCGGGAGAGGGCTCGTGGACCGGATACCACGAGTGTCGGAGAGGAGCTCGAATAGAGACTAAGAATGGCCCGGAATCGGGATCGACACTCGTGGTCGCGGAGAATGTGATAACACGGGCATAATAGAGTCGACAATGGTGGAAGAGAAGTCGACAATGCCGGAGGAGGAGGAAGATACGTCACTACTGGGAGGAGGAAGAGACGCTACTCTGGGAGGAGGGGAGAGTCGACATGGCGGGAGGAGGAGGAAGAGACGTCACTACGGGAGGAGGAGGAGTCGACATGGCGGAGGAGGAGGAAGAATCGTCATCGCGACGGAAGAGTCGATCATTGTCGGAGGAGGAGTCGATCATCGCAGGAAGGAGGAGTCGATACTACGGGAGGAGGTGTCTGCTGCGATGACGGCTCGGATATCTCTCGACTACCATGCACGAAGTCATCGTCTTGATCGAGGTATGGGAATACGCTAATCTCCTCCCGAATAAGGTCGGAACTCGACCTATCTCCCGATCTAGCGTCTGTCCAAGCGAGAACCTCCTCCGAGATGACAGTCTCTAACCGAGAAACGGCATCATCGACTCGTGTCTCCAATCGAGCGAACCGCTCTCTCGTAAGTCTCTCGAATTGCTAACTGGCCATAACACCCCGAATCGGTGTCGGCATAAGATATCTGTCGCCAACTCGCTGAGATGGATCAACACGAGTATCCTGATTTGGTGGATCATCGCGCGCATAGTCGTGGCGATGATGGATCAACACGAGTATCTCGCTTGACCGAGCGCGTCATCTGTCCGGCTTATCTAAAGAATCATCGGCCCGATGGGATGATGGACCATCCGTATCAGCCGCTTCTCCCGCCTCGAATCGTAGGAGTAGCGGTGTGGCGGCCTCAAACGGTCTACCTCTCCTCCTCCGCCCGCTTCGCCTGTCTCCGCCCTGTAAAAGACTTACCTCTGTCCCCGCACGATAGGGGGCAGGGTGTCGAATCGACACTCCTCTCGCGATATAAGGGCCGGGTCATCGAATCTGTACTCGTACCTCCGCTCATTCTCGCTTAAAAACCGGTTCTCCTCCCGGGATGAATCGAGGAGACTAACAAAATAATCGGATCATCGACTCCTATATATATCTCATTGAGCTCCTCCGCCGGTCGGATCCAATATCTCATGACACACTAAAGCCTCAGTAAATAATATAAATAAATAAATTAATAAAAAATAAATTAATTATTAAATAAATAAATTAAGTAAACACTGTTAATACATACCGTGTCAAAGAAAAATCATTATGTCAATAGCGGGCTTCGAAAACCTCCAACGAAGGCATCCAGCAATCGGGTGTCGATACTGAGTCGCCGGGCATTACCCGGGCGAGGTATCGCCTCGAATGCCCAAATCTGTGAGAACATTGATAAGTATGAAAAAATAAGATTTTTTAAATATTTAAAAACTAATTACAAATATAAATAAAATAAAAACATATGCGTACCAACAAGCATAAGTGGCCCCATAAAAATGATAAGAAGGTGGCCGATATCTCAGGTGGAACGCCCTTAGTATATCGGCCAAGTGGCGTAACATCATGCAGTGCGAATATAATGCATCAATATCCGAAAGGAGTATTTCCCCCGGAACGCCTCCCATCGCATGCATCATCTCGATCAAAAACCACAAATGCCAGCGCCCATCTGCGTTGCAGCCGGCCATCGAAACACTGATCATGTAAAAAGGCAAATAACACCTTCGCCACCTTCAGGGCATCGTCCTGGTGAGTCACGGAAGGTGCCAAGAGTAAATAAATCGCGTAAATGCGCTACAGTAACCCGATCACCCCAGTGCCAATACCGTACTATATATACCTCTGCACTACCTCAAAATCACCGTTAGGGTCAAATGTGGACCCCAAAATCGCAATCCCGATATCATAGCAAAATCACGCCGAGAGAATCGATGATACGCTCTCCGACGTGGAACCAACACTCCGATTCCGGAGCGTCCCCACATGCACCTCCATCGCAACTAATGCATGCAAGGCCGCATTACAACGCTCGGTCATACCCAAAATCCATAAAATATCCGAACGCCGATTATCTAAATCGACTATATAAATCATCATCGATCTCCAAAGAACTCATCTCTCGATGGTCTCGAATAATATTCGATCGAACGTATCCCGCGATGTGGGCCCTCTCTCGATGATATGAGGTCTCTTCCATTGTGGACGACTATAACAATTAATAAATTTCAATTTATTAAGATGAATTGTTGAAAAATTGCGAGAATCAGTAGTGAAAAAACAAAGATGTGGGAAATATGGATATGGATATCTAAACAAAGAATACATGGAAAGAATACAAAAAAACCCACTTGCACGATATCGTGCCAAGATTTAATGGGTGCGATATCGCCATGTTATAACAGGCACGATATCGCGCGCGTTATACATAAAGTACGATACGGGCACGATATCGCACCCAATTATAAGAGGGCACGATATCGCACCCAATTATAAAGAGGCACGATATCGCACCCAATTATAAGAGGGCACGATATCGCACTCCAATTATAACGTGGCGCGATATCGCACTGTTATAGTTACGATATGCGCACGATATCGCGCCAAATTATATAAGGCGCACGATATCGTGCGCTTCATCTTCTACATCAAATCGCACCACGCGTCGCTTACACCAAGTCACCAACATCCAACAATAACCCAACACACGATTTATCCAACTTATTCACAAATTTATCCAACAATAACCCAATTGATAAACCCTAAACACCAAAATCGAACACTAAAAATCCTAAATCAATTAACCTAACATAAATAGAGTTTAAAACTTAAAATCGATTGATATGCTTTGTTGGGAAGGGCGATGGGAGAGCGGCGGCGGCATGAGGCGACAGACTTTAAGCGGTAGTAGTGGAGGCAAGCGACTAAGGCGGCGTGAGGTGGAGGCGTACGGCGTCGGCGACACGATTGAATCCATGTTTTTTCTTCTCGCACGATATTGGGCACGAAATGTGTATGAATATTTTTTCTTCTTCTTGATCGAATTGGGCACGAAATAGGGGTTGGGTATTTCTTCTTCTTCTTGAAGGCGATGGTGCACGAAATGAGGGTTTTGTGTTTTTCTTCCTTTTGACCGAAGTTGGGCACGAAATGAGGGTTGGATTTTGCTTTTACTTTTGTTTTGTTTTTTCACTTTTGTTTTCTAATGGCTTTTGTACGGTTTCTATACGGTACCTTTTAAATGGTATATTTATGACTTAAATTTCAAAATTCAAATTCAAAAACACCAACTTAAAGGAGGGGTAATTTGGCCAATTTGGGTAGAAAAGAAGTTTCTTATCTTAGTGGGTAGAAAAGAGTACCCACTATCCATAGTGGGTACTTTAAAAATTTCCCAACATTATATATGTTCTAAATGTTTGTTGGGCACTTTGTGCATATTGGGCACTTTGTGCTTATTGGGCACACACGAGTAGTTGAAGAAACAATCAAAAAAATGAGTTTGGGTCAGTCTATATTGGCTTATAATCGCATTATCTTGTCTAGGGGTGTCAATTTGGGTCATATGCTCGGCTCATGTTTGGTTTCGGGTTGAATTCGGGTTATGCTCGAAATACATCAAAAATTTAGTAAAAACTAAAACAACTACATTTTGGATAAACTGCGAACTTCGTGTTAGTTGTGTTCGTGTTGT